>CM060108.1:1410000-1572500 GCA_030522415.1 Channallabes apus
TAATACTGTTTTGAAAAATTTTTCTAAACTGAACAGGTAGCCAGTGCAGGGATGATAATATTGGGGTTATATGATCATATTTTCTGGATCTAGTGAGAACCCTGGCAGCTGCATTTTGGATTAACTGAAGTTTGTTTATTGAGGATGCAGGACAACCACCTAGTAATGCATTACAATAGTCCAGTCTGGAGGTCATGAATGCATGAACTAGCTTTTCTGCATCAGATACGGATAAGATGTTCCTAAGTTTAGCAATATTTCGAAGATGGAAAAAGGCTGTTTTTGTGATATTTGAAATGTGATTTTCAAAAGACAAGTTACTGTCTAATATTACGCCCAGGTCTTTTACTGCTGAGCTGGTAGTAACAGTACATCATTCTAAGCGCAGGCTGAATTGTGAAAGCTGTTGTGTGCTGGTTTTTGGGCCAATAAGTAATATATCTGTCTTATCTGAATTTAATAAAAGAAAGTTATTGGTCATCCAATCTTTTATGTCCTGGACACACACAGTTAATCTAGACAACTTAGGTATTTCGTCTGGTTTAGTTGAGATATATAATTGGGTATCATCAGCATAACAATGGAAACTAATCCCATGTCTTCTAATGATGTTACCCAAGGGAAGCATGTATATTGAGAACAACAGAGGTCCTAAAACTGACCCTTGTGGGACCCCATATTTCACTGGCATTACACCAGACGGTTCTCCATTTAGATCTACAAAATGGTAGCGATCAGACAGGTAAGATCTAAACCATTTTAATGCCTGTCCCTGAATACCTATATAATTTTGCAAGCGATCTATGAGAATATTATGATCTATAGTGTCGAATGCAGCACTAAGATCGAGCAGGACTAGCAATGAGATGCAGCCTTGGTCTCAAGCTAAAAACAAGTCGTTTGTAATCTTAACTAGTGCAGTTTCTGTGCTATGATGGGGCCTGAAACCTGACTGAAATTCTTCATGGATGTTGTTATCCTGCAAGAATGTGCAAATTTGAGCTGATACTACTTTTTCTAGTATTTTTGATATGAACGGAAGGTTTGAAATCGGTCTGTAATTTGTTATTTCATTCGCGTCCAAATTAGATTTTTTAAGAAGCGGCTTAATAACTGCTAACTTGAAAGGTTTAGGGACGTGACCTAGATGTAATGAAGAATTAATAATGTTTGGAAGTGGCTCTCCAACCGTAAGCATCACTTCTTTTAAAAATCTGGTTGGGATTGGGTCTAACAGGCACGTTGTTGATTTAGCCGAGGTGATAAGTTTATACAGCTCTTCCTGTCCTATACCTGTAAAGCAGTGAAAATCTAAATGTGAAGCTATAGGCTGAACTGTGGATCGTGGGATACTATTAGAGGTTGAACCTCCATTATTTTCTTCCTGATATTATTGATTTTTTCATTAAAGAAGTCCATAAAGTCTTCACTTCTAAACTGTGATGGGATACTCTCTGCGGGCATCTTAGGTTTTGTTAGGCGAGCCACTGTACTAAATAAGAACCTGGGATTGTTTTGGTTTCTTGCTATCAGTTGGCTAAGATGCTCGGTCCTAGCAGTTTTTAGAGCTTGTCTATAGCTGCACAAACTGTCTTTATACGCAATTCGAAAAACTTCTAATTTAGTTTTCCTCCATTTTCGCTCGAGGTTACGGGTTGCTCTCTTTAGGGCGCGAGTATGACTGTTGTACCAAAGTGCAAATGTTTTATCTCTGACTTTTTTTAATCTGATGGGAGCAACAGTGTCTAATGTACTGGTAAGAATAGTGCCCATGCTGCTAGTCACTTCATCTAGATGATCTGCATTTAGGGGTCTAATAAGAAATTGGCACAGATCCGGCAGATTACTTGTGAATCTGTCTTTAGTAGAGGGATTCATATTTCTAACAGATTGATAACGTGGGGAGACACAGCTAATCTGTTCTACGGGTAGAGTATATGTCAGGAGGTGATGATCTGTGATATCATCACTTTGAGGTATGATCTCTATATTAGAGACATCTATACCATGGGATATAATTAAATCTAGCGTATGATTAAAGCGGTGAGTTGCTCCAATTATATTTTGCTTAACCCCAAAGGAATTTAGTAAATCCATAAATGTGCTAAAGCGTCGTTAGCATCATCTACATGAATGTTAAAGTCTCCTACTATCAACACTTTGTCAGAGTTAACCAATAGGTCTGATAGCAGATGTCCAAATTCTTTAAGAAAATCGCCATATGGCCCTGGGGGTCTGTACACGGTGGCCAGGGTAAAATATAGCAAGGGTTTATTACGTATTTCATTTAGTGCAACATTAATGATAAGCACTTCAAATGAATTAAACCTGGGCCTTATTTTCTGGGTAACAGTGAGTACATCATTGTAGATAGTGGCGACACCACCACCGCGACCAATTAGACGGGGCTCGTGCTTATAGAAATATCCTGACGGAGTAGACTCATTCAGACCAAAATATTCATTTGGTTTAAGCCAGGTTTCGGTGAGACAGAGTGCGTCAAGGCAATAATCTGATATAATTTCATTAACAATAAGTGCTTTAGGCGCAAGGGATCTAATGTTGAGTAGTCCAAACTTTAGAGGTGGATTTTGACTACTTATTTTGCCTTTTTCTGGTTTTATGGTTATCAGATTGTTTCGGGCAAATTTAACAAACTTATTCTTTTTTCTCAGTATTCGGGGAACAGACACAGTTTCTATAGGACAAGCTATGTGTGTGCATCTATCACTACGGTAATAATATTTTTCGGATTAATTATAAGAAATGTATTCACAATTCCACTGTCTGAAATCATCTCAGATCACTATCTTGTCTCCATTCAAGTGTGTCACAGTGATAATGTACGCACAGCACCGCGTTACCGTATTAAATGTACATTCACATCAACTACCACACAGAGTTTTATCAGTAATCTCCCAGAGTTACCAACTTCGATTAGGTCATCGTCTGACCCCACAGAACTCGATCAGGTGACTGAATATTTAGAGTCGTCATTTCGTTGTACCTTAGATAATGTAGCTCCAGCTAAAAGAAAAATTTTTAGAGATAAGAAACTCGCTCCCTGGTATAACGATCACACGCGCACTTTAAAACAGACCGCTTGGAAATTAGAGCGTAAATGGCTTCAAACTAAATTGTTAGTATTTCAAATAGCATGGAAAGAGAGCATCCTGAACTATAGGAAAGCTCTTAGTGTAGCTAGATCAACGTATCTCTCCACTCTTATAGAAGAAAATAAAAATAATCCTAGATTTTTATTTAATACCGTAGCCAAATTAACCAGAAATAAGACCACTACAGAAATCTCCACAACAACATCATGCATGTCATGTTTCGAAGAGGGCGTGGGAGAGGTCACTGCGCTCAGCGACGGCTCATCGTCGTTCTCAAAGCCGGGAGGTGGCGGCAGAACAGGTGCGTGGGACAGCGGCTGCAGACATGCTAGCTCGCTGTCCTCGAAGCCGGAAGGTGGCGTTGGAGCGTGCACGTCGCTCGCCTGCAGCGTTGGAGCATGCACGGCGCTCGACTGCAGCGTTGGAGCGTGCACGGCGCTCGACTGCAGCGTTGGAGCGGTCACTGCGCTCGACGCAGGCGTTGGAGCGGTCACTGCGCTCGACGCAGGCGTGGGAGCGGTCACTGCGCTCGACGCAGGCATGGGAGCGGTCACTGCGCTCGAAGACGGCGTGGGAGCGGACACTGCGCTCGACGCAGGCGTGGGAGCGGTCACTGCGCTCGAAGACGGCGTGGGAGCGGACACTGCGCTCGACGACGGCGTGGGAGCGGTCACTGCGCTCGAAAACGGCGTGGAAGCGGTCACTGCGCTCGAAGACGGCGTGGGAGCGGTCACTGCGCTCGAAGACGGCGTGGGAGCGGACACTGCGCTCGACGACGGCGTGGGAGCGGACACTGCGCTCGACGACGGCGTGGGAGAGGACACTGTGCTCGATGATGGCGTTGGAGCGGTCACTGCGCTCGACGACGACGTTGGAGCTTGGGCAGAGCTCAACAGCGGCGTTGGAGCGTGCACTGCGCTCGACGACGACGTTGGAGCTTTTGCACAGCTCAACAGCGGCGTGGGAGCGTGCAGTGCGCTCGGCTGCGGCGTGGGAGCGTGCAGTGCGCTCGGCTGCGGCGTGGGAGCCTGCAGTGCGCTCGACTGCGGCGTGGGAGCGTGCAGTGCGCTCGGCTGCGGCGTGGGAGCGTGCAGTGCGCTCGACTGCGGCGTGGGAGCGTGCAGTGCGCTCGACTGCGGCGTGGGAGCGTGCAGTGCGCTCGACTGCGGCGTGGGAGCGTGCAGTGCGCTCGACTGCGGCGTGGGAGCGTGCAGTGCGCTCGTCTGCGGCGTGGGAGCGTACTCGGCGCTCGACAGCGGCGTTGGAGCGTGCAGTGCGCTCGACAGCGGCGTTGGAGCGTGCAGTGCGCTCGACGGCGGCTCTGGAGCGTGCAGTGCCTTCGACGACGGCTCTGGAGCGTGCAGTGCACTCGACGACGGCTCGGGAGTGTGCAGTGTGTTCGACAGTTCCACGTCGTCCTCAAAGCCGGGAGGCGGCGGCAGAACAGGTGCGTGGGGCAGCGGCTGCTGGCATGCTAGCTCGCTATCTTCAAAGCCGGGAAGTGGCGTAGGAGCCTGCATCGTGCTCAACAGTGGCGTTGGAGCGTGCACGGCGCTCGACTGCAGTGTTGGAGCGTGCGCGGCGCTCGACTGCAGCGTTGGAGCGTGCGCGGCGCTCGACTGCAGCGTTGGAGCGTGCGCGGCGCTCGACTGCAGCGTTGGAGCGTGCGCGGCGCTCGCCTGCAGCGTTGGAGCGTGCGAGGCGCTCGCCTGCAACGTTGGAGCGTGCGCGGCGCTCGACTGCAGCGTTGGAGCGTGCGCGGCGCTCGACTGCAGCGTTGGAGCGTGCGCGGCGCTCGACTGCCGCGTTGGAGCGTGCGCGGCGCTCGACTGCAGCGTTGGAGCGTGCGCGGCGCTCGACTGCAGCGTTGGAGCGTGCGCGGCGCTCGACTGCAGCGTTGGAGCGTGCGCGGCGCTCGACTGCAGCGTTGGAGCGTGCACTGCGCTCGACTGCAGCGTTGGAGCGTGCACTGCGCTCGACTGCAGCGTTGGAGCGTGCACGGCGCTCGACTGCAGCGTTGGAGCGTGCACGGCGTTCGACTGCAGCGTTGGAGCGTGCACGGCGCTCGACTGCAGCGTTGGAGCGTCGTCCTCAAAGCCGGGAGGCTGCAGTAGAGTGGGTATTTGGTGCCGCGGCTGCTGACACGCTGGCGCGCTGTTCTTGACCCCTGGAGGAGGCAGAAGGATAACGCCTTCTGTCCGCGACAGACTCAGGCAGTGGCCGGGGGGTGAGCGCATCGTCCAGACCCAGGAGGGGGATCGCTTCCGGGGCTACAGACTGGTTCTCCCGAACCTGGACGAACTGCAGTTGGAGCTGCAGCACCTGCTCGCGCAGGTCACGAATGCGCTCCTGGTTGGACTCCGCCCACTGCCTGTAGAAGCCTGCCTCGTCGCCGTGCTGCAGCGGCGTCCAGTCCTCCATGCTCAGCTCCGGTGTGCTGTCCGCGCCACCTTCAGGCAGTGGCCGTGGGAGGAGTGCATCGTCCAGATTCGAGAGAGAGATCGCTTCCGGGACTACAGCTTGGTTCTCCCGAACCTGGACGAACTGCAGTTGGAGCTGCAGCACCTGCTCGCGCAGGTCATGAATGCACTCCTCGTTGCGTTCCGCCCACTGCCTGCAGAATCCTCCCTTCTCTCCCTCGGCCGCCACACCTCTCGGCGGTGTGCGCCGGACGACGGGTCCGCAGCCTTCCCAGCTTCGCCTTGCCAGTCTCTCTCTGGCTGTCATGCTGTCCTCCCATGAGCTCGCTGGCTCGCTGTGCTCAACGTTTCTCCATCCTTGCCAAACTTCCATTTCGCCAGGCTCCTCGCTGGCCTCCAGCAGTTCCGCCAGCTCGTTGGAGATGATAATTTCCCCTCCTAAGTAACTCCTTAGGAGGGGGTCCTCCGCCATGCCTCTTGGTGGGTCTAGCAATCTGTCATGTTTCTCTCTCTGTCTGCGTCTGGAGTGTGTGCGCGGCATGAATGCGGAGGAGGCGAGCTGACGGTTAACAATGTTCTTTTCTTTATTCTTTCCAAACATAAACAAAACACTCCAACACAAACTAAACTTTCTGTAACGGTTGCTAGACGCCTGACTGGAGTCCAGCCAGGCTATTTATAGCACTAAACATAGGCAAACATCAAATTAACTTCCCTCGGTTCAGGTGAGCTTCTACGTCACCTGACCGAGGTGCAAACTGGGAAATGAAGTCAAACTGAACGAAAAACAAACTACAACTCAAAACACAACACAACTATAAATGGCGCTCTGGCGCCATCTAGGGGTTAACCGTTACAATGCAATAGTGAGGACTTCATGAACTTTTTTAATAATAAAATTGTAAATATCAGGCATGAAATTGAGGCTTTGAAACCGAACAATGTAATTGATACAGATGTTAACCTAGCCATGTCAGATTCAAACCTAGAATACTTTACTCCTCTTGAAGAGAATGAACTAATTTCACTCATCTCTTCTGCAAATTTTTAATACTTTACACCCATTAGAGGATTTTAAATTTCATTACAGCATGAACAATAAAAATCCATAATAGGTTTTAAGTGAAATAGTATTGGCACTATGTTCCACTAGGGGGCGCTGCAGCATTCTTATACAGTATCCCTTCTGCAGCCATGTGCTTTTTAAAGTCAAAATCCACTTTGTTCTAGATGATATTTTTACATAGTGACACTTTATTGTATTTTGAATCCACAGAATGAGGAAGTAAATCCTTTAGTGTTTAATATTGAAAAGACACCGTTGTCTATATAGAGCATATTGGCTGAAACTGAGGATCTCATTTATGAAATATGCTTTTAACAAACAGTGGTGCTTGACAAAATGATGTGTTTGGTGCACATGCAACCTTATCTTTACAAAATATGTTTTTAGTTTTAAATCTAAAAAGGTTTCCCGTTTACCCGACTGTAATGTCCATCAAATACCAACCTACAATAACTACTATATTCATTATTATTATTATTATTATTATTATTATTATTATTATTATGGTACAACTGATTGTGACTGGTCAGAGTTGTTGATTAATTTTCTCTAGCAGTGGTAGTGACAGTAGTGCTGCTTGTAAGGTTTATAATGTGCTCTGTACACTGTATTATAATGTTAATAGTAATAATAATAGTTACACAGGAACTGTACACACGGCTGTGTCTTTTGCCTTGTTGTTGTTTAAAAGTAAGAGGAAAAAGGAGACGGCTGAAGGGGGGGAACTATTGTTTAAATCTTTCTAATGTAAGTGAATCAGGAACTTACACTAGTCAGCCATAACATTATGACCACCCACTTAATATTGATTAGGTCTCCATTTTCCAGTAAAACAGACACTTGTGTCATTCGCAGGGTCGCCCCTCATGTGGCATTGGGTAAAAGTAAGAAAGGTTAATAGAATTCCTTGAATGTAGGAACAGAACGTACGTAGAGGAGCAGAGAAGTTTGTGTCCAATATAAAATGTAACGGCTGAGAGAACGAAATCACCTCCCTGATGATCTTCTTAGTTAATATGACTCATGAGTTCTAGACGACTCTGATTAGTCCGAGTTCATCTGGTGTACAGTCAGTCAAAAAATATACACACACTTCAAGAAAAGAAAAATACTATGGTGTATATTATATTAATATCATATTAATAATATTATCATATTGTCATTATAATGTTATCATATATACAGCACTCTTCACAATTATTGGAGGGTTAAGATGTTTTCTTAAGCTGCTAATAAATAATTTTGTTATTTAAACAATATAGAACCACAATGCCAAAGAAAAGAGAAAATTCCACCCAGGATGTTCAGTTGGGTTGGGGTCTGGGGACTGAGATGGCCATGAGAGGAGCTGGATTTTGTGTGTGCTGAACCATGTTTGTGTAGATTTCTCCACACATTTGGGGTCATTATCCTGCTGAGAGCCCCAATGACGACCCATCTTCATCTTTCTGACAGACGCCATCAGGTTCTGATTTAAAATGTGCTGCTATTCCAGAGAGTTCATGATGCCGTGCAGCCTAACAAGGTTCCCGGGGTCTTTGGAAGAGAAACACAGCATCACAGATCAAAAAGAAGGAACAAAAAATAAATGTTCCTGTGACTTCACTTTTACCCTCCTGTTGATTTCTGCAAGGCATACAGAACGTTCCAGACGATTCAGTTGAAACTTTGTATATCCTGTCAGCGGCCAGTATTTGTAAGCATATTTTAATGAAATATACGTGTGTGCGCAGTAATATGACAGAAACTATTCATCAAAACAACATGAGGAAGCAGAGGTTCGCCGAGGACATTATGATCTCATAGTAGGAAAGACATCATGAAGTGATGTTCACTATGCAGTATGTACTCAGTGACCCCTAGACAGGTAGCCCCATCTTAGATATGGGGGACGTATGCAGTGTGTCAAATATACATGATGTACCTGTAGCCTTTGGCCTGGTGTGGTCTCTGTACACTGAGTGTAACATACATGATGTCACAGTAACCCTGGATACGATACACGCTTAGTAACCATGATGTACTTACCATCACTCCATGTGATGTAATAACAGCAGATTTAATATAGCCCCAGATATGATGTAATCTCCAACATGGGGTGATCTTAATTGTGATGTAACAGGTGTCGGATAGACGTGCAGCACGTCAGATTAAAAAGAAGCTCCCACATTTACAGAACACAGTGGTGACTGATCAGTTCTGTTCTGCTCATTCTCTCCTAGACGATCAACATCCTGTCATCGTATCTTAAGGTCATTTTAATTTCATGTTTTTTTAAATAAGCATTGTTCTATAAAACTGTAATGTGAAGTGATATTTTCTGTTATTTTCTGTTTTCAGAGGATCACTGGAAAAGAGGACCTGTCAGTCCACAACTCACCTAACAGAGATGCTGATCTGGATCACCCTGTTGATGGCTTTTGAGGTTATGAACCTCTCTCCGACTGTTAGAGGTACAGATTTCACTCTTTCACTGAGTAACACATTCCATATTTGTTCTGTCATAATGTGAAAGCAGTCATACAGATGTGGCCGTTAAGACTGTGTGTATTTCCCCTTGAGATCTTGCCGTAAGCAACATTCGGGAATTTAAATAAATGTGTTGTGCTTCACTGAATATCCCAGATGGTGCATGGAAGGACTTTATCTAAAAGCCGGACAAAGTACAGTACAACGAAGAATTGTGTATAATTAGTTAGCCTAAAACAATATTGTTTCCAATGCTGAAGCAAACATGAATTTTATTTTGTTTTACAACAGATCTTTCATGATGAATGTGTTTATGTGCTTCATATTATTTTCATAATGATGAAATGAGGCCCAAATTCGTGCTTTACAATTTCTAATAAGGTTCTTATTGGGTTTTCTTATAGTTTTTGTAAAGTCTTAACAGGGACAAAACAATGGAAGACATGGCAATGCCTCGGTTTAAATGGTATTGAAATTAATTTAATTTCCTGATAGTAGGCTATCTGATAGTGTTAACTATGCGAATGTCCTGATTTGTGAATATGCCAACATGTCTTATTTAAAATGTAAAAATGTGCCGACATCATCAGAAGCGTTTTTATCAAAAGGTTGATAAACGCGTGTTGTACAGTATATACAGTATATATAGTTTTAATCAGCGCTCTGCTGTGTGGCTTCAGTGGCGCAATCGGTTAGTGCGTGGTACTTATAAAGCAGTACAGGTGAAGCAGCACTGAGTTCGAGACTCACCTAAAGCACACATTTATAAACATTTTACTACACATCGTACTGTGTATGTGACAAATGAAATTTTTATTAGATTTTTCAAGACATCCTTAATAATCCTTAAAGACAGTAACATCTGTAATTTATATATACCGGTGGTACTGAATACAAATGCGGGCTATGTACAGTATTTTACATTACCGATTATTTGATCTATTTGCGTTTAATACACTGGTAGATAATATTTTGCAAAGTAAAGCTCAAAATGTAACGTCTGCTTGGGTTTGTTTTCGTTATATTTTTGATGTTTTCGCTGATAGTCAAATTGGCATAACAAATTGATTAATGGCGCATAATATCTGGAACAAATATCTGTCCATATGGATCAGTATTTCTTTAGTCATTTAACCAGCATAATGTCCCACATCAACAACGGTGAATAGATGCAGCAGCAGAGACAGATTTAATCCCCATAAACATTCACACTTGAAAACAATATACTAAAAGAACTAAACAGTCCTAGAGTGTTAGTGCCTGTTATCACAGGACAGGAATCACCTACAGGATACTACTGTATTTTTACTGCTTATATATTTTACCCTACTTTCATTTGGTTTTACGCGATTTCATGTGCTATTTGTGTGTGTGTGTGTGTGTGTGTGTGTGTACAGTATGTGTGTGCGCGCGAGAGAGAGCGTGTGCGCGAGAGAGGGCTTACTGTATATTGTGATTTGTCCGAGGTCACTAAAGCCTGGCTCACTACTACTAATAAAAATTATTTCAATGTAACTCATGAGTGAGTCTCAATCACAAAATCAGCCAACTCTGTAAATAGATGACATTCGAACATTTAAAAATATATACAAAAAACATAAATATAAAAACAATCAACTATTATTGTTAAAGTCAGCCTGTGGCTGTTTATTGTCAAGTTTACGGGGCTTCGCAGTCTTTCGTTAATTTTACTTCTGACTCGAAACCAATGTGGCTTATTTAAGTTGCACTGTTTTATTAAACATGGCTGTTTTTAATGCTCAAAGTCATGATGTAATAGAGACATGTCTCTTCAGATCCTTCCGCACTAATGTTATCGTGGTGTAAATTATTAACGTATTGATGATGTATTTCACTTGCGGACAAAATAGACCACGTGACTGTTTAGTATTTCTTTTGAACAGCTGTGTTCATAGGTTTAATCAGCTATTTACAAGACAATGTTGATGCACTAACGATTAAAGTGACACCCGTTGTGTGTGTGTGTGCGCGTGCATTCAATAACCCCTGTCTGCAGCCTGCAGATCGGGGCGGGGCTGAATCTGGGGCGGGGCTGCACGTGTTGCCCCGCCCACATGGTTTCTCATTGGTTGTAAGGAAAGTAATAACGTCGTGCAACGTTCCTCCCACAACTCCTCTCATTGGTTAGTGAAATGGATTGAAGTCGCTGCCAGGCTAAACAGGAAATGCCGTTGGAAACAGTATTTAGGAATTATACATTTTATACAAACGCTGAAATGTTTATTTATTCAGCTTTCAGATGCGTATAAAACTCAGTTAAGTTTTTATATTTTTTTTAATGTACGCTTATTACTTGTTTGTGGTTCAAGGTTACATACATTTACAAGCAAGACTTCCGCTGTTTTTCTCCCATTTCTGGCAACCCGTGACTATAAATTAAAATGTCAATCAATCGCGTTTATTTACAGCCTTTTTTCCCCTTTTTTAATTGTTAATAAAATACATAAATGTGGTATATTCTCAGCAAAAGTTTCCACTATCCATATTTGTTATTAAATTAATAAATAGAAAAGGGTTGTTAAACATTTATAAATACAAACATTTATGACACATGAATGAATTATGATGACACAGTAATGAATTTCACTGTTATTTATTTATTTATTTATACTGTTCACAGTTATTTCTGATAGAGGAGAAAGCAGGTATTTATACATCTCTCTGTGGTCAAGCATTAATTCTCCCTCCCAATCTAATAATGGCAGGTGAAACAGCAGTCTGGCTCCTCTGTGACATCATAAAATCCTCTGAGGCAAACACGTTTCCCATTTCCGTAATAACCCAAGCAGGTCGTGAATAACATTTTACACATTTTGCATTCTTTAATTTCAAAAGGCACTCGTAATTCAGCCCTTGATGTTTCACTCCATTTTTCCCAGTTCACAACACCTGTAGTCAAAAACACACACACACAAAGCAGAAGTCATCTAGGAGTGTTAGCCATGATACAGCTTTAAAAATACAATAAGCAAAATTACATAAAAAAAAGGACAGATGCTTACTGTCAAACCATGCATAGTGTGCCTTCTGTCTGAACTGCGTCCTGTTCACAACTGCACTAAAGCAACTGCAAGTAAGTGAAAGATTCATGTAGGCAGCATCTCCATCCTGTAGCACTACTTCCAACATCTCCAGGGGGAACTGGAAAGTATATACAAAACCAATTATCTATGCAATATGGAATCTTGTCACATTTTGTCACATTACAGCCACAAACATGAATCAATTTTATTGGAATTCCACGTGAAAGACCAATACAAAGTGGTGTACACGTGAGAAGTGGAACGAAAATCATACATAATTCCAAACATTTTTTACAAATAAATAACTGAAAAGTTGGGTGTTCGTAATTATTCAGCCCCCTGAGTCAATAAAATTGATTCATGTTTGTGGCTGTAATGTGACAAAATGTGGAAAAGTTCAAGGGGGCCGAATACTTTTGCAAGCCACTGTACATAAATAAATAACAGTGAAAATCATTCATGTGTCATAAATGTTTGTATTTAGAAATGTTTAACAACCCTTTTCTATTTATTAATTTAATAACATATGGATAGTGGATACTTTTGCTGAGAATATTCAACATTTATGTATTTTATTAATAATATTAAAAAAAAGGGCTGTAAATAAACTCGATTGATTGACATTTTAATTTATAGTCACGGGTTGCCAGAAATGGGAGAACTAAACAGCGGAAGTCTTGCTTGTAAATGTATGTAACCTTCATCCACAAACCAGTCATAAGCGTACATTTAAAAAAAACTTAACTGAGTTTTATACGCATTTGAAAGCTGAATAAATAAGCATTTCAGCGTTTGTATAAAATGTATAATTCCTAAATACTGTTTCCAACGGCATTTCCTGTTTATCGTGGCAGCGACTTCAATCCATTTCACTAACCAATGAGAGGAGTTGTGGGAGGAACGTTGCACGACGTCATTACTTTCCTTACAACCAATGAGAAACCATGTGGGCGGGGTGACACGTGCAGCCCCGCCCCAGATTCAGCCCCGCCCCGATCTGCAGGCTGCAGACAGGGGCTTCTCCGTGCATTCGTCAGGTTTGCAGTGGGCGGAGTCAGTACATTCTCCACTGAGATTTCTCACATTCCACTTCTCCTACGTTTGTCTTTTAATCAAGTTCTTTAAACCCAAAGCATTTTTAAATTAAGAAAAAATAAATATGGGTCATTCAAATGATCAAGTGTTTAATTGTTGTCGTTTTTCTCCAACATGATTTTCCCAACTTGATGTTTATAAAGATTCAGACAGACTGAATTTAAGAATGCACCCCTAGGAACCTAGAACACACACACCGAAGAGCAAAGCGGAGATTCACACCTCTGACCGTCTTGTGTCTTGTAAATGTGATCCTCATTCACCTTCCAATCCCCCCCAATCCCCACTCTTTGTTTGTACTGTAAACTGTAGCTCTGTTTGCTAGGGCACTTGGTTATACACAGTACTTTAATGTATGGAACACTTACTTAACTTACTGGTTTGGTTTATTTTATTTGGTATCGTTTATTAACTTATTCAGCAAAATAAATAAATTATTAACGTATTGAAGTATTGTAGTTAAGGAGAAAAACAGACCCTGTGCTTGTGTTTAGGACTGATGCTGAACAGCCGTGTTCATAGGTTTAATTAACGATTTACAAGACAACTGTTAAAGCATTTGTGGATGGAGAGGGGTGTGTGCGCGTGCGCGCACGCTCCAGCATTTCTCCGTTTAACACACACACACCCCTCCCCCCGCCAAACACACACACACACACACACACAGCGCAATTAACACCATGTCATACTCAGTATTCTCCATTGAGGTTTCTGACCTTCCACTCCTTCTGAGTTTGTCTTTGCTCTTTTGATGGAGTTCTTAAAACCCAAAACATTTATTTATACTGAGAAAAAATTATTATGGGAACAGTAAATAATAGTGGGCTGGTAGGCACGTTATTTTTCATACAACTTAAACGGCTGAATGAAGTTAAATATACACAATAAATGTAATAATTGCGTTTGCTTTACATTTGAGCACTCATGTGTAAATAGCTTTTTCATTGTATATACTACCATATCATATATTTGTGTCTAAGACTGTTTTATTAATATTTTAAAATGTAACCTACGTATCCTACAGAAACATATTTTACTACTTCAGCAGTGAATTAGAAATTTGGTCGGTCTGGCTCTTAGATAAAGTTCTTATTTGATACAATTTTATGATTTAATTATCTAATTATAAACATGATTATTGTTCTCTATATTCTTGCTGAATATAGTCCTTCATGTCTGCATTTTTTCGCACGCATTTATCATCCTTTTGATCAAAACGCTGCCTTTTGGTGTAAGGCTTTTTGTTTATTTTAAGATTCTCCACAAAATTTACCCAGTAAACTAAGTTTTATCTAAATACTTGGAGGTAGAGGATAAAAGGTTTTTTTTTTTTTTTTTTTTTTTTTTATATATATACGTTTTTTTTTTAGATACGTTAAACGAATCTCTGATTCATTTGTTTGTTGACTGTGAGAAGAAAATTTTTTAACTCTTTTAAAAGACCACCTCTTGAATCACTTTAATGTATTTCACTCCTTTACTATTAAAGATATAATCTTTTATTAGGAGAATGTGGAAAATAAACCGCTTGAATTTGTTGTTAATTATTTTATTTTACATGCAAAATACTTTATACATAAACAGAGAATTAAAAAGGAACAATTGTACTTCCTTCTTTTCCTTCTAGAAATGACCTCAATTTTAAATTCTCTTAAATTAATTCAAGTTAATAATCTTTTATTATCTTTTATCTTGTCACGGTTTATACTTAATTTCAATCCTCTCGTGTATTTTAACCTTTCTTGGGACTCTCAAATCTATAATTATTTGTCCCTTATATTTTATTTGTTCTAATTAATGTTTTTTTATTTATTATTGCTGCAATTGTTATTCTTAAATGTGTTTAACATGTTCTGTATTTTTTTGTATTGTCTCAAAAAAAAAAAAAAACAACAACAACTCTGGCCTCCAAACTCAGCATGTACAAGCCAATCCCTTCCCCCCAAAATTGTGTGAATGTCTGCAACAATCACTAACCATTAAAATGTTAAGAATTTAATTAAACACGGATATATAAATTATTATATTTATACATACATATATATATATATATATATATATATATATATATATATATATATATATATATATATATATATATATATATATACACTGTCAAAAAAAATTCGTAATTCTAACAGTAAAATACCGTATAAATGCTACAGAATAAAACCATATTTCACAAAACTTGGGATAACTGTAGAATTTACAGTGAAAAACTGTAATTAGTTTTACAGAGTAAGACCTTAAATTTAACAGTTAAAAACATATGAAAATATGGTTTATTGCAGTAAAATGTATGATATACTGTATTTATAAAAAGGAAACTTTCAGAGAAGGTATTTGTTACTAATATCATGAAGCATCAGTTTATATTTTACTAAACCTTTGTTGAACCTTTGTTCCTTGCCACTGTCGCCCTCGGGCTTGCTCGCCAGGGAATATCTGAACATTTTGATTCATACACATTCACATTCCATACAAACGTAAATAATTCTTTTGATTGTGTAAAGCTGTTTTGAGACAATGTCAATTGTTAAAAGCGCTATACAAATAAAACTGAATTGAATTGAATTGAATTGATAGAGTTTAAAAATCAGAAAAACATCTGCTCTGTAAAAAATAAACTTAAAAATTTTATGGTAAAATAACTGGCAGCTGTGATTGAGAGAAATTTACCATAAAACATATGGGAGCAGCGTTATTGTTTGTACGGGACTGAACTCATTATACTGTGTATTTTACGGATATTCATAGTTTTTTCTACGGTTTATAGCCGTCTAATTTACATTAACCAAGGACTTCAAATTTGTGAATGGTATTCCACCCTTTGATGACTGTGGCAAGGACAGCCGCTAGCACGCGCCACTTCACCCGCCGCCACCGCCGTACTTAGAGTGTCTGCCCAATAAAATGTCCACCCTGACATTTGTATATTTGATTTTGAGAATTTAAATATTGTTTTGCTGTCTTTATTAAAAAATACATGGGGCCATGCTGATGTCCGAGTCTTGAATAACTTTTCAAATTCAAATCAAATTCAAATTCAAATTTTATTAGTCACATACACAATCATACACAGTATAATATGCAGTGAAATGCTTTATACGACCGCCAGTGACCTTAAAAAAAATAAAAATAAAGAAAATAAAAGCTTGTACGTAAAATAAATAATCAATAAAAAGGAAATACTAAAGAACTAGTTTTAACTAGTAAAATTAACTGTACAATAAGGGCATAATAAAATATTGCAAAAATATAGAAATATAGGGTAGAGTATATATGTATATAGAATTAAAGTGTCAGTGGTTGTGCAAATATGCATGAAAGGTGACATGTGCAATTGTCCAGATGTATGAGTATTTAGTGCAAGTGTGTATGAATGTGTCCATGATTGTCCAGTCAGTGTTGTGAGCTTAAAAGATGTTATTAGTCCTGTGTGGAGGTGTGATTGAGAGACCTTATCGCCTGCGGGAAGAAGCTCCTCCTCAGTCTCTCTGTGTTGGCCTTTAGGGAGCAGAATCTCTTCCCAGACCGCAACAAAGAGAACAGTCCATTACTGGGGTGACTGAGGTCCTTCATGATCTTCCTGGCCTTAGTCCAGCACCTCCTGCTGTAGATGGAGTGCAGGTCAGGGAGCTCAGTGCGGATGATGCGCTCGGCTGATCGCACCACCCTCTGTAGAGCTCGTCTGTCCTGCATGGTGCTGTTCCCGAACCAGGTCGTGATGTTTCCCGTCAGGATGCTCTCTATGGTGCAGGAGTAGAAGTTCCTGAGCACCTTGGAGGGCAGTCTAAAGTCTCTCAAGCGTCTGAGGTGGTAGAGACGCTGCCGGGCTTTTTTCACCATGGTGTTGATGTGACAGGACCATGACAGGTCCTGCGTGATGTGAACACCGAGGTATCTGAAGCTGTCCACTCTCTCCACTGGGCTCCTGTTGATGACGGAGGTCTGGTAGTTCCTCTCCTGCTTTGTACTAAAGTCCACTATCAGCTCCTTTGTCTTACTGACGTTCAGGAGGAGATTGTTCCTCTGGCACCAGTTCTCCAGATTTCCAATCTCCTCTAGGTAGTCCGACTCATCATTGTTGGTGATCAGTCCGACCACGACGGTGTCGTCAGCAAACTTGATGATGGAGGTGGAGTTGGTAGTCGCCACGCAGTCGTGGGTGTACAAAGAGTACAGCAGGGGCCTCAGAACACAACCCTGGGGGGCTCCAGTGCTGAGAGTGAGTGTAGCTGAGACATGTCCGCCCATCCTTACTGCCTGTGGTCTGCCAGTCAGAAAATTGGAGATCCACTGACATATAGATGAGCTCAGTCCCAGGTGCTCCAGCTTGGTGGTGAGTGTGGAGGGAATTATGGTGTTAAAAGCAGAGCTGTAGTCGATGAAGAGCATTTTAACATAATTCCCTTTCCTAGTGTCCAGGTGAGTGAGTGATGTGTGGAGGAGATGAGAGATTGCATCGTCTGTGGAGTGGTTCTGACGGTATGCAAACTGTAGTGGGTCCAGTGTGTCGGGTAGTGAAGAAATGATGAAGTCTCTGATAAGGCGTTCAAAGCACTTCATCACTACTGAGGTGAGGGCTACAGGGCGATAGCCATTGAGAGAAGCAGGATGTGGTTTCTTTGGAACATGAACAATGATGGACTCTTTGAAGCATGTGGGGATCACCGACTGAGATAAAGAGATGTTGAATATCTCAGTGAACACAGGTGCTAGCTGGTCTGCGCAGGCTCTGAGAATACGACCTGAGATGCCGTCTGGTCCTGCTGCTTTCCTGGTGTTCACTCTCTTGAAGGCTCTCCTCAAGTCGTGCTCGGAGATGATGAGCGCGTTCCCGGTGCTGGCTGTGTCTTCCTGTCTGCAGCCGTTAGCGCCGCTAGCATTAGCGCCGTTAGCATTAGCGCCGCTAGCATTAGCGCCGCTAGCATTAGCATCGCTAGCGTCTTTAGCTGCAGCCTCGAAGCGAGCATAGAAGGTGTTGAGCTCGTCTGCCAGAGTCGCGTCCGCGTTCGTCATACCGGATGCTGGTGCTTTATAGTCCGTTATTGTTCTCAGTCCCTGCCACAGGCTCCTAGAGTCACTCTGTTGAAGCTGTGACTCTAGTTTTCTCCCGTAGCGCTGCTTCGCCTCTTTCACCGCCTTCCGGACGTTATATGACGCAGCCTTGTACGGTTCCATGTCCCCCGACGCAAGTCCCGTGTTGTAGGCAGCTGTGCGAGATCTCAGAGCGTCGCGGATGGTTTTATCCACCCACGGCTTCTGGTTGGGAAACGTTCTGATAGTCTTTTTCTCTACCGTATCGTCCACTAGCTTTTCAATAAATCCCCCAACCGCTTCCGTAAACACGCTGACGTCATCATCGGAGCTGTTTCTGAACATGTCCCAGTCTGCGTCATCGAGTGCGTCCTGTAACGCGGCCACCGATTGGTCCGTCCAGCGCACGACCTCCCTCTGGACCAGAACTTCCTGTTTCAGCCTTTGTTTATATTTTGGCATGAGGAAGATGGCGGCGTGGTCGGATTTACCAAACGCTGGACGAGATTGTGCCTTGTAACTGTCTTTGACCGTGGTATAACAATGGTCCAGTGTCCTTTCGCCCCTGGTGGGGCAGGTGATGTGCTGATAAAAGTCCCGTCCCGTCCCGGTGTTGTGTCTGGTGCTGTGTGAGCGCCTCATGCAGCTCGCATAAGGCCTTGTCTGTGTCTGTTTGTGGAGGGATGTAAACGGCACTGATTATGACCGATGTGAACTCCCGTGGAAGATAAAATGGACGACACATGATGGACAGTAGTTCCAGGTTTGGTGTGCAGGAGCGTGTAAGAGGAACAACGCTTGCGCTGTTGCACCAGCTGTTGTTCACCATTAAGCACACGCCGCCTCCCCTTGACTTCCCAGAGTCCCGCGTCCTGTCCATGCGGTGAACCGAGAAGAACTCGGCCGGCTGTATGGCGTGGTCTGGCACCGCTGGGTTCAGCCATGTCTCGGTGAAGCAGAGGAGATTGCAGTCCCGAATGTCTCTCTGGAACTTTATCCTGGCCCTGAGGTCATCGAGTTTGTTCTCCATTGACTGGACGTTGGCGAGCAGGATGCTAGGCAGAGGTGTGCGGTGTGCACGGGCCCTGAGCCTGTTCCTCACGCTGGCTCGTCTCCCTCGAGGTCTCAGCTTCGCATCGCGTCCATTGTTCTCCCTCAGGATCTCACTCGGCCAGCTCGGATCCGGAGTTAAAACCGTCGAATTGTGAGTACATTGTATACCAATAGAAACAAGAGTGTCTCTATCATACCTAATGTACTCAATGGTGGTGATTTTGCCAATTTTAAAACACTGAAAACTAACTTAAAGAACAAAAACAAAGAAAAGGTGGTCGGAGCAGTCGTGACGGCAGCCGAACTCACCAGCGCCATCTTGGTCATCTTTTTGATGGGTTTTGATGATTTGATTTAGGTTTGTATTCATCAATTAGTATAAAAGTCCTCTTAATAGTTTATTAACAGTAAAATCCGAATGCTTAGCAATGTAACTTCTATCTCTTTTAGCTCCAGCTAGTGTGATAAAATGATGCTTTCACAGAATTGCTGAATGAAGTCACTGTGGTTATTCATAATAAAACAAATAGTCCAACAACAACGACAGCAATTGTGTAGCCAGCATGGTAGTGTAGTGGTTAGCACCACCACCAGGGTCCGGGTTCGATTCCCGTCTCTGTATGCATGGAGTTTGTATGTTCTCCCCGTGCTTGGTGGGTTTCCTTCAGGTACTAGTCACCCCCCCCCAATATATAGGATAAAGTTGTATAGATGATGGGTGAGAGGGTGTGAGTACTGAGCTGTAAAAAAGATGGAAATAAACCGTTATTATTACAACATAAATCTTTAAATTAGACAGTTCTGAGCTGTAAAAAACATGGTTATGATCCGTATTTGTTACAATGTAAACCCTGGAATTTGGCAGCAATAAACTGTTTTTATAACAACATAAACAAGTTAATTAGACAGTTATAAACCGTTAAAAAAAAAAAAGAAAATCTGTAAAAAATTTAACGGTAAACTTCTGACAACCACAGCTGCCATTTTTTACCGTGAAATTTACGGTTTATTATTTTTTTCGCAGTGCAATAACGGTGCTACCGTATTTTTTACGGTAGAATTCTGGCAACCACAGCTACCGGTTTTTTACCGTAAAATGGACTATTTATTTTTTACAGTGTACATATACATATATACAGTGGCTTGCAAAAGTATTCGGCCCCCTTGAACTTTTCCACATTTTGTCACATTCAAATTCTAATTTTATTTGTCACATACACAGTCATATACAGTACGATATGCAGTGAAATACTTAAACAACTGCTCGTGACCTTAAAATAAAAGACTATGAATAGGAAATAAATATGAAAAATAAAATAGGGGGTAAATTTAACTAGGAAAGAATAAAATAAAATATAAAAATTAAAGTTAAATAAAATAACTGTACAACAATATTCAATTCAATTCAATTCAATTTTATTTATATAGCGCTTTTAACAATGGTCATTGTCTCAAAGCAGCTTCACAAAAATTAAAGAAATTTAACAAAAGAAAAAAAGAAATTTTTTTTTTATATATATAGAATAATTATATATAAAATAATAAATAAATAAATAAAATTATAATAGAAAATAAATAAATAAAAACAAATAATAATAATAATTATAGAAAAGAAAATCATTGGAAGTGTGGATGTGTGAGAAAAATGTGCAGATAATAATGAGACGAATGAATGAAATTTCTCTGATGAGCAAGCCAAGGGTGACGGCGACGGTGGCAAGGAAAAACTCCCTGAGATGGCATTAGGAAGAAACCTTGAGAGGAACCAGACTCAACAGGGAACCCATCCTCATTTGGGCGATAACAGATAGAAATGACATAACATCTTGTGTGTTGTGCAGGTAAAAATTCAATATGACAGAAATTATTTAAATTTGTCATGAAGACCAGTTCAGCATAGGGACAAGTCAGTAGGTGCAGAGGGCAGATGAGGTCTGGATCACTGGAAGCACAGGAGCAGCATGTGTAGCTCCAACCATCATAAAGCTGAATCCAGTTGGAGCTGGTCCTTCTCTGGATGCCTCAGGAACCTCGCAGGGTCGGCCTTTGTCTACTGAAGCTGGCAAAATCTCCCGATGCCTCGGGATGGGTAGAGAAATACAGAACAGATGGGGAGAATTAGCGTAGTTGCCATTCGGTATAGGTGTACTGGAGTATGAGTACTGGGATGAGTTATGTGTATGCCAGATTAAAAAGATGCGTCTTGAGTCTACTTTTGAACTGAGAAACCGTGTCTGCTCCCCGAACACTGTCTGGAAGGCTATTCCAAAGCTTTGGAGCTAAATATGAAAAAGCCCTACCCCCTTTTGTAGATTTTGAAATTCTGGGAACTACCAGAAGTCCGGAGTTTTGTGATCTTAAGGCGCGTGGTGGATTGTAGCGTATCAGAAGACTGGTTAGGTATGTGGGAGGTAAACCATTTAAGGCCTTGTATGTAAGTAATACTATTTTGTAATTTATTCTAAACTGAACAGGTAGCCAGTGCAGGGATGATAATATTGGGGTTATATGATCATATTTTCTGGATCTAGTGAGAACCCTGGCAGCTGCATTTTGGATTAACTGAAGCTTGTTTATTGAGGATGCAGGACAACCACCTAGTAATGCATTACAATAGTCCAGTCTGGAGGTCATGAATGCATGAACTAGTTTTTCTGCATCAGATACGGATAAGATGTTCCTAAGTTTAGCAATATTTCGAAGATGGAAAATGGCTGTTTTTGTGATATTTGAAATGTGATTTTCAAAAGACAAGTTACTGTCTAATATTACGCCCAGGTCTTTTACTGCTGAGCTGGTAATAACAGTACATCCTTCTAAGCGCAAGCTGAATTGTGAAAGCTGTTGTGTGCTGGTTTTTGGGCCAATAAGTAATATCTCTGTCTTATCTGAATTTAATAAAAGAAAGTTATTGGTCATCCAATCTTTTATGTCCTGGACACACTCAGTTAATCTAGACAACTTAGGTATTTCGTCTGGTTTAGTTGAGATATATAATTGGGTATCATCAGCATAACAATGGAAACTAATCCCATGTCTTCTAATGATGTTACCCAAGGGAAGCATGTATATTGAGAACAACAGAGGTCCTAAAACTGACCCTTGTGGGACCCCATATTTCACTGGCATTATACCAGACGGTTCTCCATTTAGATCTACAAAATGGTAGCGATCAGACAGGTAAGATCTAAACCATTTTAGTGCCTGTCCCTGAATACCTACAGTGGTGTGAAAAACTATTTGCCCCCCTCCTGATTTCTTATTCTTTTGCATGTTTGTCACACAAAATGTTTCTGATCATCAAACACATTTAACTATTAGTCAAAGATAACACAAGTAAACACAAAATGCAGTTTTTAAATGAGGGGTTTTATTATTTAGGGAGAAAAAAAAATCCAAACCTACATGGCCCTGTGTGAAAAAGTAATTGCCCCCTGAACCTAATAACTGGTTGGGCCACCCTTAGCAGCAATAACTGCAATCAAGCGTTTGCGATAACTTGCAACGAGTCTTTTACAGCGCTCTGGAGGAATTTTGGCCCACTCATCTTTGCAGAATTGTTGTAATTCAGCTTTATTTGAGGGTTTTCTAGCATGAACCGCCTTTTTAAGGTCATGCCACAACATCGCAATAGGATTCAGGTCAGGACTTTGACTAGGCCACTCCAAAGTCTTCATTTTGTTTTTCTTCAGCCATTCAGAGGTGGATTTGCTGGTGTGTTTTGGGTCATTGTCCTGCTGCAGCACCCAAGATCGCTTCAGCTTGAGTTGACGAACAGATGGCTGGACATTCTCCTTCAGGATTTTTTGGTAGACAGTAGAATTCATGGTTCCATCTATCACAGCAAGCCTTCCAGGTCCTGAAGCAGCAAAACAACCCCAGACCATCACACTACCACCACCATATTTTACTGTGGGTATGATGTTCTTTTTCTGAAATGCTGTGTTACTTTTACGCCAGATGTAACGGGACACGCACCTTCCAAAAAGTTCAACTTTTGTCTCGTCGGTCCACAAGGTATTTTCCCAAAAGTCTTGGCAATCATTGAGATGTTTTTTAGCAAAATTGAGACGAGCCTTAATGTTCTTTTTGCTTAAAAGTGGTTTGCGCCTTGGAAATCTGCCATGCAGGCCGTTTTTGCCCAGTCTCTTTCTTATGGTGGAGTCGTGAACACTGACCTTAATTGAGGCAAGTGAGGCCTGCAGTTCTGTAGATGTTGTCCTGGGGTCTTTTGTGGCCTCTCGGATGAGTCGTCTCTGCGCTCTTGGGGTAATTTTGGTCGGCCGGCCACTCCTGGGAAGGTTCACCACTGTTCCATGTTTTTGCCATTTGTGGATAATGGCTCTCACTGTGGTTCGCTGGAGTCCCAAAGCTTTAGAAATGGCTTTATAACCTTTACCAGACTGATAGATCTCAATTACTTTTGTTCTCATTTGTTCCTGAATTTCTTTGGATCTTGGCATGATGTCTAGCTTTTGAGGTGCTTTTGGTCTACTTCTCTGTGTCAGGTAGCTCCTATTTAAGTGATCTCTTGATTGAAACAGGTGTGGCAGTAATCAGGCCTGGGGGTGACTACAGAAATTGAACTCGGGTGTGATAAACCACAGTTAAGCTATTTTTTAACAAGGGGGGCAATCACTTTTTCACACAGGGCCATGTAGATTTGGAGTTTTTTTCCTCCCTTAATAACGTAAACCTTCATTTAAAAACTGCATTTTGTGTTCAATTATGTTATCTTTGACTAATAGTTAACGGTTTTTGATGATCAGAAACATTTAAGTGTGACAAACATGCAAAAGAATAAGAAATCAGGAAGGGGGCAAATAGTTTTTCACACCACTGTATATAATTTTGTAAGCGATCTATGAGAATATTATGATCTATAGTGTCGAATGCAGCACTAAGATCGAGCAGGACTAGCAATACACAATATAGAAAATCTATGAGGAATATGTGAACAATAAGAGCAGCTGTACGAGTAGGAAAAAGAATGGTAATGTCAAGGGTTGTGCAATCCACATATTTAAAGTGTCTTGTGCAGTGCGAATATGCTTAAAGTGATTTATTTAAAGTGACTTGTGATAGTGATTTGATGACCACGAAGTGTAGTTGTGCAGTGGTCACTAGTGTAAACGAGTGTCCAGAGTGTGTGTGTAAAAACCATATGTGTGGGTCAGTACTGTGTGGTGGTGTGATTGAGAGACTGTATCGCCTGCGGGAAGGAGCTCCTCCTCAGTCTCTCTGTGTTGGCCTTCAGGGAGCGGAATCGCTTTCCTGACCTCAACAGAGAGAACCCAGTCCATTGTTGGGATGGCTGAGGTCCTTCACGCTCTTCCTGTCCTTGGTTCAGCACCGCCTGCTGTAGATCGAGTGCAGGTTAGAGAGCTCGGTGCGGATGATGCGCTGAGCTGATCGCACCACCCTCTGTAGAGCTCGTCTGTCCTGCATGGTGCTGTTCCCGAACCAGGTTGAGATGTTTCCCTAGAGCGTCAGGATGCTCTCTATGGTGCAGGAATAAAAGTTCCTGAGCACCTTGGAGGGCAGTCGGATGTCACTCAAGCGCCTGAGGGTGGTAGAGATGCTGTCGGGCCTTTTTCACCACGTGTTGATGTGACAGGACCATGATAGGTCCTGCGTGATGTGAACACCGAGGTATTTGAAGCTGTCCACTCTCTCCACTGGGCTGTCATTGATGATGGGGGTCTGGTAGTTCCTCTCCTGCTTAGTGCTGAAGTCCACTATCAACTCCTTTGTCTTACTGATGTTTAGAAGGAGGTTGTTCCTCTGGCACCAGTTCTCCAGCTTCCTAATCTCCTTCAGGTAGGCCGTCTCATTGTTATCATAGATCAGGCCCACCATGACGGTGTCATCAGTAAACTTAATGATGGTGGTGGAGCTGGTAGTGGCCACACAGTCATATGTGTACAAAGAGTACAGCAGGGGGCTCAGAACTCACCCCTGGGGGGCTCCAGTGTTGAGAGTTGTGGAGGCTGAGACATGTCCGCCCATCCTTACTGCCTGTGGTCTGCCAGTTAGGAAGTTGGAGATCCACTGACACAGAGATGAGCTGAGTCCCAGGTGCTCCAGCTTGGTGGTGAGTGTGGGGGGAATTATGTGGGGGTATTGAATGCAGAGCTGAAGTCGATGAAGAGCATTTTAACATAATTCCCCCTTCTAGTGTCCAAGTGAGTAAGTGATGTGTGGAGGAGATGACAGATGGCATTGTCAGTAGAACGATTTGGACGGTAAGCGAACTGTAGAGGGTCCAGTGTGTCTGGTAGAGATGAAATGATGAAGTCCTTGACCAGGCGTTCAAAGCACTTCGTCACTACTGAGGTGAGGGCTACAGGGCGATAGTCATTGAGATAAGCAGGATGAGGTTTCTTCGGGACAGGAACAATGATGGACTCTTTGAAGCATGTGGGGATCACCGACTGAGATAAGATGTTGAATATCTCAGTGAACACAGGTGCTAGCTGGTCTGCGCAGGCTCTGAGAATACGGCCTGACATGCCGTCTGGTCTGTTCACTCTCCTGAAGGCTCTCCTCACGTCATGTTCGGAAATGATGAACGTGTCTACGGTGCTGGCAGTGTCTTTCTGTCTGCAGCCGTTAGCGCCGCTAGCATTAGCATCGCTAGTGTCTTTAGCTGCAGCCTCGAAGCGAGCATAAAGTGTTCCACTCGTCTGCCAGCTGGTCTGCGCAGGCTCTGAGAATACGGCCTGACATGCCGTCTGGTCTGTTCACTCTCCTGAAGGCTCTCCTCACGTCATGTTCGGAAATGATGAACGTGTCTACGGTGCTGGCAGTGTCTTTCTGTCTGCAGCCGTTAGCGCCGCTAGCATTAGCATCGCTAGTGTCTTTAGCTGCAGCCTCGAAGCGAGCATAAAGTGTTCCACTCGTCTGCCAGCTGTCGGCCGCGTTCATCATACAGGATGTTGGTGCTTTATAATCCGTTATTGTTCTCAGTCCCTGCCACAGGCTCCTAGAGTCACTCTGTTGAAGTTGTGACTCTAGTTTTCTCCCGTAGCGCTGCTTCGCCTCTTTCACCGCCTTCCGGAGGTTGTATGACGCAGCCTTGTATGGTTCCATGTCCCCCTACGCAAGTCCCGTGTTGTAGGCGGCGGTGTGAGATCTCAGAGCGTCGCGGATGGTTTCATCCACCCACGGCTTCTGGTTGGGAAACATTCTGATAGTCTTTTTCTCCACGGTATCATCCGCTAGCTTCCCGATAAATCCCACAACCGCTTCCATAAACACGCTGACGTCATCATCGGAACTGTTTCTGAATATGTCCCAGTCTGCGTCATCGAGTGCGTCCTGTAACGCGGCCACCGATTGGTTCGGAACTTCCTGTTTCAGCCTTTGTTTGTATTTTGGCATGAGGAAGATGGCGGCGTGGTCAGATTTACCAAACGCTGGACGAGATTGTGCCTTGTAGCCGTCCTTGACCGTTGTATAACAATGATCTAGTGTTCTTTCGCCCCTGGTGGGGCAGGTGATATGCTGATGAAAGTTCGGCGCTGCTTGTTTGAGGTTGGCACTATTAAAGTCCCCTGCCACAATAAGCGCAGCGTCCCGGTGCTGTGTCTGGTGCTGTGTGAGTGCCTCATGCAGCTCGCATAAGGCAGTGTCCGTGTCCGCTTGTGGTGGAATAAAAATGGCACTTATTATGACCGATATGAACTCCCGGGGAAGATAAAAAGGACGACACATGATGGACAGTAGTTCCAGGTTTGGTGTGCAGGAGCGTGTAAGAGGAACAACGCTCGCGCTGTTGCACCAGCTGTTAAACACCATTAGCCATTAAACACACGCCACTTCGCCTTGACTTTCCCGAGTCCTGCGTCCTGTCCATGCGCTGAACGGAGAAAAACTCGGCCAGTTGGATGGCATGGTCCGGTACCGCTGGGTTCAGCCATGTCTCGGTGAAGCAGAGGAGATTGCAGTCCTGAATGTCTCTCTGGAACTTTATCCACGTTGGCGAGCAGGATGCTAGGCAGAGGTGTGCGGTATGCACGGGCTCTCAGCCTGTTCCTGACGCCGACTTGTTTCCCTCGAGGCCGCCGCTTTGCGTCGCGTCCATTGTTCTCCCTCAGGATCTTACTCGGCCAGCTCGGATCCGGAGTTAAAAACGTTGAATTGTGAGTACATTGTATACCAATAGAAACAAGAGTGTCTCATGTACTCAATGGTGGTGATTTTGCCAACTGAAAACTAACTTAAAAACAAAGAAAAGGTGGTCGGAGCAGTCGTGACAGCAGCCAACCTCACCGGCGCCATCTTGGAATGTTTTCACAAACATCAATCAATTTAATTGGAATTCCATGTGAAAGACCAATACAAAGTGGTGTACACATGAGAAGTGGAACGAAAATCATACATGATTCCAAACATTTAAAAAAAATAAATAACTGCAAAGTGGGGTGTGCGTAATTATTCAGCCCCCTTTGGTCTGAGTGCAGTCAGTTGCCCATAGACATTGCCTGATGAGTGCTAATGACCAAATAGAGTGCACCTGTGTGTAATCTAATGTCAGTACAAATACAGCTGCTCTGTGACAGCCTCAGAGGTTGTCTAAGAGAATATTGGGATCAACAACAACATGAAGTGACCTCTGGCAGCTAAGAGGCCCATGGTGACTCTGGACGAGCTGCAGAGATCTACAGCTCAGGTGGGGGAATCTGTCCATAGGACAACTATTAGTCGTGCACTGCACAAAGTTGGCCTTTATGGAACAGTGGCAAGAAGAAAGCCATTGTTAACAGAAAAACATAAGAAGTCCCGTTTGCACAGCAAACATGTGGAAGAAGGTGATCTGGTCAGATCAGACCAAAATGGAACTTTTTGGCCAAAATGCAAAACGCTACTATTTGTTTGCTTACTTACTAACTAGCTTTAGAATACTTTAGTAAATGGCTCTAAAAACTACGGCAATATGAATGACAATGGAATATTACAGAATGTGCGAGTTGACGACCATGCAGCTATCACTAACCATTAAAATGTTGGATCTGAATTAAAATGCCACTCATGTATATATATTCGTGTTTAATTAAATTCTTAAATCATCGTGTTCACCCATAAACACCGGAACAAAAGGTCTAGGGACAAAACATTTTTTTGCATTGAGTTTAATCATGCAGCACTTTTAGTATTCATAGCAAAAGCAACCCAACGTTTGTGATAAAAGTACCCGAAATAACAGAATTTTGATCCAGCATAAACACAACCCAACGATGTGTTTACAGAAACCCAGTATTTTTTTTGAGTAAAATGCAGTGCCGGACTGGCCATCTGGAGCACCGGCAGTTTTCCCGGTGGGCCTCTGGTTAATGTGGGCAGGCCCAGTCAGTACGCAAATGTATAAAAAATGACGGAAACCATAAAATTGCATCTCTTTTCTACGCATATGGACGAATGTGTCGATCGCACGGGCGCCTCTGACAAAGAGCATGTGTTTATGTTACCACGCATGCGGATGTATTGCCCTCCCTCAATATTAATTAGTTTAGTCTATTCTATACCGCTTCACTTTTATCGTCTTTTAATTTACAGAAGGAGAGATGTTGATCCTTTCTCAATGCGGCGAATTTTCTGAGCAAATTAATAATAATTTCCATGAATGAAAAGGAGGTAGAAGAAAAGGTTACACGAAAATAAGAAAAAGCTTTAGAGGTAAATGCTTTGAAATGCTTCAAATGAACAGATCATGCCTATAACAGGTCAGGGACAGTGAGGCTGGATCCAGCAGCCCAACACATCCCATATCATAATACACTGGCTCATTAAAATGGAGATTAATTTTTAAAACTACTTACTAGTATAAAATATAACACAATACAAAATGTAAGAACAAGTTTCACTGAACAACATATATTGGGTCATATTTGTAAAACAAAGGGAAGAGAATAATAAGACAAACAACATATAAAACTACAATATTTTCAGTGTCCAGTAGCACCAGTCTCTGCGGGGGCCAGTCGTGAATAGCTGACACTCAGTGACAGCCAATGAAATTGAAGCATTTTTGCGGCTTTCCACGCGGTGTGGCGTTGTTTAAGTAATAGTTATAAAATCGTCCAGACCCTGGTTCGAATCCCGGTCTGGGTGAAAATGTAATAAATGTGAATCTATTGTTTTACACTTTTGGCTTATGATTATCATTGAATTATAGCAACTGTGAGGTGAGTGCTAATGTGTTTCATAGCTTAAGAAAAAAAAAATCTCAATTGCAAACATGCATTTAGTACAAATCAGCACTTCGGGCACTGGCTGGGAATCGAACCCGGGTCTTCCGTATAGCAGGTGAAACACCTACCACTGAGCCACACCAGTGCCCATGTATATTTAGAGCGCATTAACACACTAAAACAATAATGTTTTAGGCTACCTTATCATACATCTTTGTAGGCTTTTTTGCACAGGCGTGGGTGCGTTAAAATAAGAATAAGAATAATAACAATAATAAATTCGGAGAACTACTACTACTATTAATAATTCTGAATGGAGAAAGCGCAGTCAAAGAAATATCATTGAAGGAGAGAAAAAAATGAAGAATAAATACATATCAGTTTGAGCTTGACACGTTTATGAGCTCTGTCACTTGCTGTCAATGGGCGCCTAACAGACACAACACATTTTCAGCTTCAGTAGACACACAATATTCCAAACTGAAACATGACTGCCCCCTACAGGTAATTAAGGGCATTTTCACAGCTTCCCGTGCGTCACGGGATCCCTTTTCTGAATACGTGCATTTTTAAAGGCCAGGGGCCTCATGTACAAAGACTTGCATTGAATTCATACTAAAACTTTGCGTACGGACAAAGCTGTAAATGTGCGTACGCAGTAAAAAATCTGAGTCCACTGCGTACGCGGGATCCCACACAGATTCTCTTTGTACAACCGAATTAACGTGAAATTGAGCGCACGAGCGCAAAACCCCTCCCTGCCTCCTCCCCCGTATAAATATATTAATGACTCCACTTTGGCAAAACCAAACGAAAAAGCAATGGCAAAAGCAAGCAAGAAGAGAAACTTCACAGAATGTGAATTGGAGGTGCTCCTATCGGAGGTAGACCGGAGAAAAACTGTTATTTGCAAGTTTGTCCTCCGGAATTAATAACAAAATAAAAAAAAAAACTTATTGGAATAATATCTTTAAATACATCACTCACCAAGAAGCCACCCATCACGCACCCTGCCACCTTGGAGCCTCATCCCAACCATGCTGTTTGTGAGGATGAATGAATCATGGGTTGACCCAGGCCACCTTGCCACACTATTTGTTAGGCGCATTTGAGCAGGGCCGGTTCTAGACCGGGGGCATCCTGGTCTAGCATTGTTCTTTCCCCAGATCATGCGGAGGAGGGGGGGGGATGGCCGGGTGCACGCGGTCAGATCATGCAACATGCGAGTTGCGCGTGCCGCAGCCTGTGAAATCTAATACCGTATTATGTAGTGTCTCTTTTTAGGCAGATTTTTCCGTTAACGCAGATCATTTTATCAACTTTATATATAAATTTTGTTATAAATTCATTTTGTGAGTATTTTTTGTGAGTGCTTTGTGAGGATAGCTCTTGGAAATCTGAAACGGCTAATAAGCCAGTCATCATCATGGGCCAGAAAATCACTGTGATCCCTAAAAACGCGTTCCCTTCGAATTCGGCCATTGACAATGTCCTCTAATAAGGCCAACACTGCCATTGCCATAGACTGAGGGTTGGATACATTAGAAAATGCTTTTATATGTTCTAAATCAAATAATTGGTAGAAAAATATTGTCAATTAACCCATTTTAGCAATTATAAATGAATAGCAATGTTTTTCACATGTGTTGGTGCGAAACTCTGTCATGTGCATTTTAACATAATTGCCTCTAGGAGTCGCCAACGGAAATAAAACAAACACACGTAACAAATGCACCTACGCCAGACATGAAGTTGGCGTGGAAGAACGCACATTCTCACGTTAATTTCACTGTTAGTAAATCCGACCGTGAGCGTGAAAACTGGCGTAAGCAAAGTTTTTGTGCATACTCAGCGTTGATACATGAGGCCTCAGGTCTGTAGATAAAGGAATGTATGACAAACACACAGTGGTGTAACTCCACATTTCTTTCTGCAGGAATGAATTATGCTTATCCACAAAGCTGTAAAGAGGTCAAGGAAGGATATAATATGGTAGAAGGTATGTGCTGAACCAACACACGGAACAATATTTCTTTTAAAAAGCATCGAGTGTCGCTTTTGAAAGGGAACAAGATGTAATTATTTAGTGTTTTGCAGACGGTGTCCATTACCTGAGCACACCAGGCGGGATCGTGTATCCGGCGTACTGTGACATGACGACTGACGGAGGCGGATGGACTCTGGTGGCGAGCGTTCACGAGAATGACATTGATGGGAAATGCACCAAGGGTCTGTGATCTAACTTCATGTTTATATTCATAATAAAATTCAGCTGATCTTAACTTCTAATCTAATCCTTATTCTAATATCACTGTAACACTTCAAGGAGACGTCTGGTCGAGTGAAACTGGTGGCACCGGTCCAGATGGAGGCAAAGCCTGGAGTAACTTTGTCACATTCGGCACCGCAGAAGCTGCAACCAGCGCCGACTACAAGGTTCCCGAATCAAAACAAACCAGCAACTAAAAATACATCATAGACGTCTTCTTCATCTTCATCTCTGTACTTTCTCCCACAGAATCCTGGGTATTATGCTATCAGCGCGGAGGACGTGGCCGTGTGGCATGTTCCGAATGATAAGCCGATGGATCAGTGGAAAAATGAAGCGTTCCTGAGGTTCCACACTGAGACTGGATTCCTCAGCAGCTATGGAGAAAACCTCTACAATCTCTTCAATGTGAGTCACTTAATGTAAACCTTATAAGCTGCCTTGTAATGTTAATGTGACACTTAAACAACATTGAGATCCAGAGTTGTGTATAGTTACAATGTTATCACTTCTGGATTCAGCGACTCCCGTTGAAGGAATTCGGCAGATCAGACTGCGGTGCTAACCAAGGCCCCATTGTTCCTGTGGTGTACGACACGGGGAACGCTACATTCAACCAGGAGCTGTACGGACCCCACACCAGAGGTGTGTATGGAAACTAAACATAAGAAACACACAGTGGAAACAGATTCCTTAATCTCAGTAATCTGGCTAATGTTAGGCTGTTAGGATCAGACTGAGGATGTGATGCTGCTACATTATATATATTATATTTTAAGTCCTGTGCATAAAATACACACAAGTCATTATTCAATATTTTTAGAATTTTAATGATATAATATATATATATATATATATATATATATATATATATATATATATATATATATATATATATATATATTACTTTGTCTCTCCAGGCAAGACTGAACCCGGATACATCGCGTTCCGGGCCGTTAACGAGTACGGGAACCCAACTGCGATCTGCTCAGGGGTCAAACCCAAATACCCAGAACGCGTGAGTATGAAATCTGTTCTGTTCACACAGAGATTAAACCTGACTTTAAATCAGGACGCTGCTGTTTATTAGACTTTAATAGAAGTTCATTAGACATTTTTAGTCAGTTTGTCTACTTTCCTGCTTCTGCTTGTTGATGCAAGAGAAATGTGAATAATTTACCGACTCACCATCTCACATCCAGTGTAAGAGTCAAGCTGAGGGGTGAAGCCTGAGAATTAATCATCTGCCTCTGTGTCTCTCTCTCTCTGTGTGTGTGTGTGTGTGTGTGACTAGTACTGTATTGGGGGGCGTGGCAATTTTTCAGGCTACATTACACCTGAATGTGGTGACTTTGGTGCTTTAGCCTGGGACGATAACGGCAAAAACCTCGGCTGGGGAGTCAGTGCGCAGATGATGGAGGCGGCCGTGCTCATCTTCTACCGCTGAGAGAGAACATTCCAGAACAAACTATTCTGCACACTATTCACAAATCAATATGCATGCATGATTACTGGACAGTGTGTGTGTGTCAGAGGACAGCAAGTTTATAATCAGTGTGTGTGTCCTCAATCCTGATTTTTACGACACAATAAAGTTATGAGCATTCTCTCTTGTGTCAGTGTTTGGTTCATTTACACAATGATTTAACTGCTGAAAGTTTTTAGGGTCTTTCCCACGTTCCTGGTTAAATTCTGAGGTTTTAGCTGTGCTGAGATACACTGAAAAAAAGAACTTTGATAAAATCCTCGTAACAATTTGCACACATGGATTTTAAGTAAATTTTATTGCTCCAATATTAAGTAAAACTCACCCGTAATTGTCAGGTAAAATCTGCTTAACATTAAATTAACACTAGAAATCAAGTAAAAGCTACATAATTATATTTAATGCACAAGTTAGATTTATTTAAAATAATCAAGTAAAGTTAATTCATTGTTGTATCAGCAGGAACCTTGATTTTATGAGATTAATAAATTTTACTATCATTTTGTTTTGTGAGATTTTCCCTTACTTGGTTTTATCAATTTATATTGTAAACATATCTAATTTATGTTTTGGAAAGAAACTTAAGTAATCATTTAGAAAATTTAGTAGGAATTAAGGGTACAGCCCTCTCCTGGCTCAGATCCTATTTGACCGATCGTTATCAGTATGTAGACTTAAATGGTGATTATTCTGCATGTTCTCTAGTGGAGTTTGGCGTTCCGCAGGGTTCAGTTTTACGCCCACTGCTTTTTTCCCTTTACATGCTTCCTCTGGGCAACATAATCCGTAAGCATGGTATTAGTTTTCATTGTTATGCTGACGACACACAGCTATACGTCTCAACAAAACCTGATGAGAAAAACCATCTTACTAAAGTTGAGCAATGTGTTCAGGACATAAGAAATTGGATGCTAATTAACTTCCTTCTGCTTAATCCGGATAAGACAGAAGTTCTAGTCATAGGACCGCATACAGCTAGAAGTAAAATCTTAGATCACACCGTAACTTTAGATGGCCTTTCCGTTCCGTCAAGTGCAACAGTAAAAGACCTCGGCGTGATTATAGATTCCAGCCTTTCATTTGAAGCTCATGTAGATAATATCACCAGGATAGCATTCTTTCACCTTAGAAATATCGCCAAAATAAGAAATATATTGTAGCTAAATGATGCAGAAAAACTAGTTCATGCTTTTATCACTTCTAGGTTGGACTATTGTAATGCCTTACTGTCTGGTTGTTCAGTTAGGTGCATAAACAAGCTTCAGCTAGTCCAAAATGCAGCAGCGAGAGTCCTCACTAGAACCAGAAGATATGAGCACATCACCCCTATCCTATCTTCACTGCATTGGCTCCCTGTGAAATTTCGCATTGATTTTAAAATACTACTCTTGACATATAAGGCATTAAATGGTCTCGCGCCGCAGTATCTGAGCGAACTGCTAGTGTCTTACGATCCGCCACGCCTACTTCGGTCAAAGGATGCAGGCTGCTTATCAGTACCGCGTATTATGAAAACTACAGCTGGGGGCAGAGCTTTTTCTTACAAAGCCCCAAAATTATGGAATAGTCTTCCAAATAGTGTTCGGGACTCAGACACAGTCTCAGTGTTTAAGTCTAGGCTCAAAACCTATTTATTTAACCAAGCATTTTATAAATAGATTTGCCATAAGGTAAAGGAGCAGATCTGGGGGACTCATGGACGTAGAGTATTATGGTGAACTGGTATGTTTAGATGCTGTCTTCCTCAGTCTCATTTGATCACTCAGGTTTGTTGACGGTGAGGTGATTGTTTGCTTTACATCTCAGGGAGCCCTCATGTTTGTGTTTCCTTCTGGCTCTCCCTTTTAGTTATGCTGTCATAGTCCTGCCGGAGTCCCTGCTTGCACTCTACAGTAAATATACATTCACGTTAGACATTGTGACTGTGACCATACCTAATTGCAATCTCTCCTCTTCTCTTCCTCCCCCTCTTTCTCTTTCCTCTCTCCCCCTGTCCCCCCCTTTCACTCTTTCTCTCTCTCTCTCTGTCGAGCTACACATGTGGTTCCTGAGCTGCCAGTGATCCAGACTCCCTCTGCCCTCCGGACCTGTCTGATCCATCCTGGTGCCCGGTTTCTGGTTGGAGGTCTCATCGCATGGATGCCCCGTGTGTCTCTTTAGGATGCGTCTGGTGTCTGGGGATGATTCTATCTACTTAGAAGATGGTTCTGGCCTCGACTGGTGTGGTCAGCTGTTTCTCTGAGGACTTGACAATTCGATAGTTCAGGACTGGAACTTTCTACAAGTCTATCTGAGTCTCGAATAACTACTGGACTCCATTTTACATCAAGTATTATAACATCAATTAACATCAACTATTATAGCTGAACCTAACACTTAACACTGTATAAATGCAGATCATTTCCTGCTATCTGTTTCACCCAGATGAGGATGGGTTCCCTGTCGAGTCTGGTTCCTCTCAAGGTTTCTTCCTATTACCGTCTCAGGGAGTTTTTCCTTGCCACTGTCGCCCTTGGGCTTGCTCGCCAGGGAATATCTGAACATTTTGATTCATACACATTCACATTCCATACAAACTTAAATAATTCTTTTGATTGTGTAAAGCTGTTTTGAGACAATGTCAATTGTTAAAAGCGCTATACAAATAAAATTGAATTGAATTGAATTGAATTTCATCTATATCTTTCATAAATCACACAACTAAAAAATTAAACAGTTTATTCACCAACAAACCGATTGCACCAAGTAAAGTTAAATGGGAATAGTTTGTAGTATTAACAAACGGCTATCTAATATTGAATACTTACAAGAGAGTTCCAGTAACTTAAAGCTAAATTGCAGCATATACTTGATTGTTTACTTTAGATGTACTCATCTTTAGTACAGGTTACTCAGAATTACTATTTTTAACAACTATAGAATTTCAAGCGAAAGATACTTTGTATGTATTCCAAACTACTGATTTATGCAAGTTGAAATAACTTGACATTTTCTGCATTCAACTTGAATTTCTAAGTTGAATTTACTTGAAAAGCGACCCAGTTTACTTATTAAAACCATGTAAACCGATTGCCTTAAAAAATACCAAGTAAGCATTTCTCCGATTACTTAAGTGCCGCAATTGTTTATTATGTATTATAGCGTTTTACATCGCTAGAAGTATCTTGGAGAGAAAATCGAGCTTAATTGCTGCCCAATGCAACGGCTGGGAGAAGTTTATTCACCACACAGACACTGTATAGCATGGGAAACATGTTCACTTCAAGAACCACATCAAATTCAACCTTAGCATGAAACGGCACACATTCAACAGGTCACACACACACACACACACATATCTTAAAACACCCAACTTGGCTGAAGCCACTAACCCGAACAACTTTCCCGAACAGGGTGAACGCACAGCAAATCTCCCGCAAAGCATGACGGTCGTCAGCCACCGCCCCGCCCACGCCGTAGTATAAAACACTGAGAATATATATCCACTGTCAGGAACAATTGAAATCTAACCCAAATCATCACTATTCTTACACATTTTAACCTAACATGTAACTTAAAACTGTAATGAAGCTTCAGATGTTAAAAACTTCCTGCTGCTTCTTTCAACATCAGAAAATTGGCGCCAATTCACAGAGGTATGAAACTCCAAAGTGTTCAAAATTAAATAAATAAATAGGACATTATGAAATAAATAACTCTATTAATAAATAAGACTAGGGCTGCAACTAACGATTATTTTTATAATCGATTAGTTGGCCGATTATTGTTTCGTTTAATCGGATGAAGCTAAGCGCTTCTTTAATTTGATGTTTTGCTTATAATTATATATAAAACCATACCAATATTTGTTTTGTTTTTAACAATAATTGCAGATGGCTAGTTAAAACACTATCAACTTGTCATTTGCATACATACATACATACATACATTATATGTATATCGATTAAATCGGATAAAAAGCTAGACTTTTATCGGATAAAAGCTAGACTCTTTAATTTGATGTTTTGCTTAACTACAGTATATAAAACCATAAATTAGGGTATTATTTATGTATAAAAGTAAACTTAAAAAATGCAATAGCCACATAGAGTTTAATTATCTTTAATTTTGACATTTAAACCTTTTTATGTATTTTATGTAAATCAACATTTGTGGTTACAGTGTGTATATATACAGTGGTGTGAAAAACTATTTGCCCCCTTCCTGATTTCTTATTCTTTTGCAAGTTTGTCACACTTAAATGTTTCTGTTCATCAAAAACCGTTAACTATTAGTCAAAGATAACATAATTGAACACAAAATGCAGTTTTTAAATGAAGGTTTATTCAAGATTCAAGATTCAAGATTCAAAGAACTTTATTGATCCCAAAGGGAAATTGCTTTTTTTTTTTTTTTTTTTTCTTCAAACTTTTTGTTATTAAAAAGTTATTAAGTTATTAATAACTTATGTTATTAAGGAAAAAAAAATCCAAATCTACATGGCCCTGTGTGAAAAAGTGATTGCCCCCCTTGTTAAAAAATAACTTAACTGTGGTTTATCACACCTGAGTTCAATTTCTGTAGTCACCTCCAGGCCTGATTACTGCCACACCTGTTTCAATCAAGAAATCACTTAAATAGGAGCTACCTGACACAGAGAAGTAGACCAAAAGCACCTCAAAAGCTAGACATCATGCCAAGATCCAAAGAAATTCAGGAACAAATGAGAACAAAAGTAATTGAGATCTATCAGTTTGGTAAAGGTTATAAAGCCATTTCTAAAGCTTTGGGACTCCAGCGAACCACAGTGAGAGCCATTATCCACAAATGGCAAAAACATGGAACACTGGTGAACCTTCCCAGGAGTGGCCGGCCGACCAAAATTACCCCAAGAGCGCAGAGACAACTCATCCGAGAGGCCACAAAAGACCCCAGGACAACATCTAAAGAACTGCAGGCCTCACTTGCCTCAATTAAGGTCAGTGTTCACGACTCCACCATAAGAAAGAGACTGGGCAAAAACGGCCTGCATGGCAGATTTCCAAGGCGCAAACCACTTTTAAGCAAAAAGAACATTAAGGCTCGTCTCAATTTTGCTAAAAAACATCTCAATGATTGCCAAGACTTTTGGGAAAATACCTTGTGGACCGACGAGACAAAAGTTGAACTTTCTGGAAGGTGCGTGTCCCGTTACATCTGGCGTAAAAGTAACACAGCATTTCAGAAAAAGAACATCATACCAACAGTAAAATATAGTGGTGGTTGTGTGATGGTCTGGGGTTGTTTTGCTGCTTCAGGACCTGGAAGGCTTGCTGTGATAGATGGAACCATGAATTCTACTGTCTACCAAAAAATCCTGAAGGAGAATGTCCAGCCATCTGTTCGTCAACTCAAGCTGAAGCGATCTTGTGTACTGCAGCAGGACAATGACCCAAAACACACCAGCAAATCCACCTCTGAATGGCTGAAGAAAAACAAAATGAAGACTTTGGAGTGGCCTAGTCAAAGTCCTGACCTGAATCCTATTGAGATGTTGTGGCATGACCTTAAAAAGGCGGTTCATGCTAGAAAACCCTCAAATAAAGCTGAATTACAACAATTCTGCAAAGATGAGTGGGCCAAAATTCCTCCAGAGCGCTGTAAAAGACTCGTTGCAAGTTATCGCAAACGCTTGATTGCAGTTATTGCTGCTAAGGGTGGCCCAACCAGTTATTAGGTTCAGGGGGCAATTACTTTTTCACACAAGGCCATGTAGGTTTGGATTTTTTTTGTCCCTAAATAATAAAACCCCTCATTTAAAAACTGCATTTTGTGTTTACTTGTGTTATCTTTGACTAATAGTTAAATGTGTTTGATGATCAGAAACATTTTGTGTGACAAACATGCAAAAGAATAAGAAATCAGGAAGGGGGGGAAATAGTTTTTCACACCACTGTGTATATATATATATATATATATATATATATATATATATATATATTAGTTAAAAATACACTGACATTCAGTTGTTAAGAATGACTTCAATTTTAAATTCTCTTAAATTAATTCAACTTAATAAGAAGAATAATAATAGATGTCCAGATTATGATATGATATTTAATTGAAGTGGCTACTACATCCTTTTCACGGTTTATACATTATTTCGACCCTCTCGTGTATTTTATCCTTTTTTTTTTTGTTGTCTCAATAAAAAATAAATAAATAAATAAATAAATATATTAGACCATTTTGCTATACTAGACATTCTCGTAATACGGCGACGTGGGGAGAGGAAAAAAACTCGCCGCTACTGGGTTCACTCTGTTTATTTGCCCCTTTTCCGCATTTCCCTCTGTACAGCCTGTAGGATGATGGGATATATCCGGTCCCCCGAAGTGTAAAATGAACGTGAAGAAAACGCACTAGATGTGTTTTCCTCTCGTTCGTTGGGATTTGAACACAAAGAAAAAGCTGCATGCAACGTTTTTTTTAACCCTGTATAACCGCGCAGGCAGACAAACACACGTCACCAAAGCCCGTGTGAACTCTCTCACTGACTCCTATGTGTAGAAAACCCTCAGGCTTCATCCGCGAGAGAACAGTGCAGGAGCTCAGCTGTGCTGCTCCCCCTGAAAACGCTCTATTGTTTTACCCTTTTCTTTACTTTTACTGTATGTTTTGTATTATAATTTTGTGATGTTGAAAAAGGCTGATAAAGATTTTGTGCTGAACGCTATTGTTGGCTCTGAGCTCTTTTTCCCGGCTATCCGGCCCAAACTCATAATCATCATAATTCATTCATGTGTCATAAATGTTTGTATTTATAAATGTTTAACAACCCTTTTCTATTTATTAATTTAATAACATATGGATAGTGGATACTTTTGCTGAGAATATTCCACATTTATGTATTTTATTAATAATATTTTAAAAAAGGCTGTAAATAAACGCGATTTGTTGACATTTTAATTTATAGTCACGGGTTGCCAAAAATGGGAAACTAAACAGCGGAAGTCTTGCTTGTAAATGTATGTAACCTTCATCCACAAACCAGTCATAAGCGTACATTAAAAAAAAAAACTTAACTGATATTTGTACGCATTTGAAAGCTGAATAAATAAGCATTTCAGCATTTGTATAAAATATATCATTCCTAAATACTGTTTCCAACGGCATTTCCTGTTTATCGTGGCAGCAACTTCAATCCATTTCACTAACCAATGAGAGGAGTTGTGGGAGGAACGTTGCATCGCCGTCATTAATTTACTTACAACCAATGAGAAACCATGTGGGCGGGGCAACACGCCCCAGATTCAGCCCCGCCCCGATCTGAAGTAAAGAAGTTACTTCAGCCCCGATAAAGAAGTATAGTTAAAATTTTTTGAGTAAAGTTTACTATTTATATGCGAGTCAGCAAAGCTATTGGAATTTACAGTGTAGGAACAACTGCACGGCACCAGGGCCTGAAATACTTGTTTTAAACAAAATTGTGTAAAAATATATATATAATAATAAATAAATAAAATACAGCATTCGTTTATAAATATAACAGAAAATACATTAAACAAACTGTAGAATAAACTTTAAAACTTAATAGCACTCTGGACTAGTGCACTTAAAAGTATGCCATTGAAACCTTAACGCATTAAAACATTTTAAGCTGAACATGTAAAAGACTTGTAGTCAAGCCATATCAATATCTTTTAAGATGATAACTTCATCTTTAAAGCTTGCACTTTTGGTGATCCCCAGTGAAAAAAAATACACTTTAATGTATTACAAATATGCTGAAATCCTCGATAGTACACTGCAAATATACTAACAAAAAATTGTACCATCAGTTAATAATTCATCATTAATAAACTAACATCATGCTTTTTCCAAATTTTGGAATTAAACTTTAAAGGGCACCTACGGTGCTACATGGACTTTTTCAAGCTGTTTGGACTGCATTGTGTGTTAGGAGAGGGTGTACACAACCACTCTACAGTGATAAAGAGCCGCCCAGCGATTTTCTTTTAATTTAATAATATAAGATGCCCCTTCTGAAATCAGCCCGTTTTCAAAAGCCTGTCGGTGTGAAGTCACCCCGACAGAGGCCGCTCCTACTACAGTTGATTGACACTGGTGTTTTAGCAAAGACCCGCCCCGAGTGAAAAAAGAGCCGTCGGCCATTGTTTTTCTACACTGGAGCAAAATGGCGCCTACATGAGTGTGGTGTGCTGTTTGTTGCAGTATTGTGGTGGTCTAGTGGTTAGGATTTGGCGCTTTCATGTGGGAGACCCGGGTTCGATTCCTGCTTAAGGTACATGCTTTTTTTGCACTACATATTTATAAAGTTTTTCTAATGTTCGTTTAGTAACGAGGCGAGTGCGCTATGCTTTGGTAAGCTTTTCTGACATAAGGAGAGACTCAGTCAAACACACACACACACACACACAATGCTTCGCGTGTATGATGTCCTATTCCCGGCATCTATATGACTCATTCACACACACAGACACACACACACACACACACACACACACGTTGTCTGTCAGAAAGGTCTCTGTTTATTAACAGCAAAAGATCGGTATAAATATGTTTGACTAAACGCCTGTGCTATAGACATATGTTACTACAAATTAACCATTGTAAATGTCCTGGTGAGATCCCGAAAAAAACAATGCTTCGCGTGTATAAGGTTGCGGGTTGAATAGCCGGCATTTCCAAGCAGCAGCCATTAATCCTCCGTGGTCTAGTGGTTAGGATACGGCGCTCTCATCGCAGCAACTCGAGTTCGATTCCCGGTCTGGGAAGTCAAAAAAGTTTTACAACCAGATTCACATGTAAAATTGTATATACATATATAACTATATATATATATATATATATATAACTATATATATATATATATATATATATATATATAAATATGAGTGCATAATAAAAATCTTACAAAATATAGGGGAAATATATATATATATATATATATATATATATATAAATATGAGGGCATAATAAAAATCTTACAAAATATAGGGGAAATACATATATATATATATATATATATATATATATATATATATATATATATATATATAAAATAATAATAATATTTATATATATATAAAAAATATATATATATCCCCTATATTTTGTAAGATTTTTATTATGCCCTCATTTGTACATTGTATATTTGTACAACTATTTTACTAGTTAAATTTATTTTCTTTAGTATTTCTTTTTATTGATATTTATTCCTTACGTATAAGCTTTTATTTTATTTTTAAGGTCACTGGCTGTCGTATAAGCATTTCACTGCATATCATACTGTGTATGACTGTGTATGTGACAAATAAAATTTGAATTTGAATCAAAGGAGAGGAAGAGAGACAGAGAGAGAGAGAGAGGGAGAGAGAGACAGAGTATGGGAAGGTGAGCATGAATGAACAGATGCAAGAGGAGACAGGAAGATAAGCAGCAGGGAAGATTTAACACGTTAATATCAGATCTATGAGGAAGAGAGCAAGAGAGTAGAAATAACTCCTTTATATATAAAATAATTCTAACATCATGTAAAATTATTTTTAACTGTTTTTTAAATATTTTAAACTGTTGTCAAAGCTATACCCCACTTGTATTGTGAAGACACGCCCCACAGAACTGGGGGGCGGGTTCAGTAGAGGTCATTAACATTTAAAGGAGCATGTACTGAAACAGGTTGCTGAGAACAGAGCTACTTTTTACCAGGTAAAAGTCATGTTTTTTTTACACAACAATTGAGATTTTTAATTAAAGTATATTACAAACTTTTCATTAGGTCCCTAAAGAATCATATTAACTTATGCAAAATTGAGTCTGTATGGCTCCTTTAAATATACTTAAAAATAATTGAATTATAGTACACTTTCCAAAAATATATTATTGGGAAATATACTTTAAGTGTAAGGTTGGTCTAATTTCCAAAGTAAACTTGTTTTTCAATGTATTTTTAGTATATTAAAAAAATATATGCTCAAAATAATAATTGTACAAATGTACAGAAAGTATACATTAGAATAATTTTTTTTTAATATAGGCCTACGGTAGTCTCAGTATATTATCAGTTAAATTTAAATGTACTTATTAATATGTACTTATACAGTATGTAGTGCACTACTCTCTCGCGCGCGTGCGTGCTTTTAGACTCGTTTCTGCACGCTGAATCTCTCTCTCACGCACGCGCGATCTCAAAGTCGTTCTGGCGCGCTGAAAATCACTTTTGCCATTCAAGATAATTTATGTTTTTACTCTCTCACTCTTCTGTCCACTCACTGTCATAAAGCGACACTTACACAAACTGCAGCAGCGTTGTGAACTCTCCAACTATTCCAGCCAACCGGAGACTAGAATCTGCGCCCCACTAGCCAATCAGAGACTGGAGGCGGGCAGATTCGGACTGTGCGTTCTTTGATTGGCTCCCCAGTCCTCCACTTCTTTTATTTATTTTTATTTACTTTTATTTAACCAGGCAAGACAGATTAAGAACAGGTTTTTTATTTACAACTGTGGTCTGGCACAGTTTAGTGGCCTTTAGTTTAAATTAACGGCTGAAGCTGCATCATCGCATGCGTTAGTTCGTATCGTTCTTATTTTATTTTCATTGGCACAAGGTAAATTTACCGTTGTTTTGTTAGGTAATTTGTCATTAAGTACATACTTTAAACTGTATAAAGTATTGTGTAATGTGTTGTTGCTAAATCTTTTGTACTATACTTGTGGTATAATCACTGTCGTAAATCCCGGGGGGTTGTCCCCCCCCCCAAAAAAAAATAAAATAAATAAAAATTCTCTATTGTGAAAAATATATGTATGTATACCTAAGATAATTGTGTAAGTAGAAAAAGCCCCCGCAAAAACTGCATTTAGAAACAGTTGAGCTCCCCCCAGAGTGGTTTGTCCCCAGTTCAGGTCAGGTTTGTGGCTGCAGCTCAATTAATGTAGAACTCCAGTAAGTCGGGTATTTTATTCACTGTAAATGAAGCGATTCTCTTTAATGTAAAGAGAATGCAGACTCATTCATAAATTAGTTGCGGCAAAAATGCTGATTACCGATGTAATTTTCCATGAATCTGCTTTATTAGCGATTAAATAATTACTTATCTAGTTAACGTTATCTTGTTTACAATAGCTTGTTTACATAGTGCACTGCAACTAACACGACAAACGCCGTTTCCCACGCGGTGTTTTATTTATGACGACTTGGCATAATGTTAACTTAACATTAAAGGCCACAATTAGCATATTGTTTAGCTGTACATTCACTAAATGAGCACTGTGCCTAGTCCGAATTGTATATTTTTGTATAATCAATATCCATTCTGTTCTAAGTGTCTTAATTAATTTTAAATACAATTAAAACATTTTTTTTAATTTCTTGTTTTTACTGTTGTGATTATTTTTTGATAGTTTTACTTTCTTTATGTAAAGCAATTTGAATGACCATTGTGTATGAAATGTGCTACAGTATAAATAAACTTGCCTTGCAGTGTCCTAGATAAATGGACATAAGATAATTTTTCAGTGACGTAAACGCTAAGTAAGTACAACACGTTCCCATATTAAGGCAATTTGGCTTTAAGAACGGGTGCTTATGAAAATACTAATATCACAATATCAATCACAGGCAAAGGAGACAGAAATGATTGAGGGACAGGTAGACCAGGGTCAATCAGATGTACAGTGTTGGGTCAGTCTGGGACTTTTATTGAAGGCATAATGACAGATTAAATTTTTTTTTTGTGTGAACAATTTCTTTAATGTTTTTTGAGTTGTGGCTGTTTAGTAGAAAGTAATAGGCTCACCAATTTACAGTATGATCTTTCAATTTAACAAGTGTAATGTAAACACGTTAGTTATTATGAGTATGGAAAACATCTTTTCCTGCATTTTTTTCTGCTTCAGGAGTCAGTCTGTTCTGAGACAGTGAGAGTAGAGGAAGGGGCAGATTCAGGACCAGGGAGGGAGCCGGAGACAGCAGAACAAAGAGATGATATTGCCAGCACAGGGAGCACAGTTTTTAGTTTAGATCTCATGTTTACATTTTATTGTATGTTGATGGCTTGACTGTAAACAACATAAACAATGCAATAAATAGCTTTGAAAGAAAATCTGCTTTGTCATTGAACCTGAGAAAAACTTAGAAAATAACCATAATGCCGCAGTCTCCATACTACAATAATAATGATAGAAGCAAAGTGTTTCACCGTGGGGACATACAGTATCTTTATAAGTACAATTTCACTGTATTATTTGTGTCCCCTTCAAAAATTGCTCATGAGAAATTTTATATTTATTGTCGCTCCCTACTGTTAAATGAAATTTACGCCCATGGGTATAATGGCTCTGTAGCTCTCGGCCTGTTTTCAGTCTCTGTGTAACAGAATCAACACACCAGGTTTAAACTAATACTGTACCTGTAGATTCTAATACTAATGTCTGTCTGTGTTCACACACCAGTTTATATTTTAGTTTGTGTGTTTGTAAGACAACCTGACTTTTGTTGAACATAAATAAACTATAGTTGTGCTTTTTTGTAACCTTGTGCAAATTAAATCTGTTGAAGTCATGAATAAAATCTGCCTCATAATTACTGATCAAAAACATGTAATAGTGTAGAAAATACATTTTGCATTTGTAAATTATCCTAAACACCTTTAGTGTACTGGTAACACATTTGCAATACAGTATTATAGAAGGTTGTGTGTACTGTATGATATAATAAAGTATATTTGTATTAACCACAAAGTGTACTTTATGAGTATTTGTAATTGTCCAGAAGTATAACTCATGTTACTGCTGCAATAAGAATATAATCATAGTATATTAATCATATATTTGTAACACAGTAAAAATAGCTGTAATGTACTTATAATACATTAAATATATACTTAAATTGTATTAATTACTGTCAGGTATGTACGTTAGTACACACACAGCCATATACTTTAAGTGTACTAAGTATACGTAAAGTTGTTCCACTTTAGCACACAAAAATATACTTAATACAATTAAAATTGTGCTTTTGTACAATTTTATTACAACTTAAATACACTTAGTACAAAATTTGTTGTTCCAAAATAGCAAACTTCAAGTATACTAGTCATTAGTCTGATGCAAGCATGCTTGGATTTAATATACTTAGCATACCTTTTTTTTCACTTGGGATAGCTTAATCCCATCAAGTTGTAGAAGAACTTTCTGAAATAGCTCAAATGTGAAGCGCAGTGCTCGGGGCTATGCAAGGTTAATGGCATAAATTATTCCAATAAGCAGTGCACTTGCCTTTGTATATTGCCACATTCTTGCAAAAATTTCCTTTCCTTGAAGGATTATGGATATACCAACTGGTTCTTTGCAATTTGCGTACCGTCCTAACCGCTCAACGGACGACGCCATTTCCACTACACTCCATCTTGCCCTCACACACTTGGACAAGAAGGACACATACAGTGGTGTGAAAAACTATTTGCCCCCTTCCTGATTTCTTATTCTTTTGCATGTTTGTCACACTTAAATGTTTCTGCTCATCAAAAACCGTTAACTATTAGTCAAAGATAACATAATTGAACACAAAATGCAGTTTTTAAATGAAGGTTTACGTTATTAAGGGAGAAAAAAAACTCCAAATCTACATGGCCCTGTGTGAAAAAGTGATTGCCCCCCTTGTTAAAAAATAACTTAACTGTGGTTTATCACACCTGAGTTCAATTTCTGTAGTCACCCCCAGGCCTGATTACTGCCACACCTGTTCCAATCAAGAAATCACTTAAATACGAGCTACCTGACACAGAGAAGTAGACCAAAAGCACCTCAAAAGCTAGACATCATGCCAAGATCCAAAGAAATTCAGGAACAAATGAGAACAAAAGAAATTGAGATCTATCAGTCTGGTAAAGCCATTTCTAAAGCTTTGGGACTCCAGCGAACCACAGTGAGAGCCATTATCCACAAATGGCAAAAACATGGAACAGTGGTGAACCTTCCCAGGAGTGTCCGGCCGACCAAAATTACCCCAAGAGCACAGAGACAACTCATCCGAGAGGCCAGAAAAGACCCCAGGACAACATCTAAAGAACTGCAGGCCTCACTTGCCTCAATTAAGGTCAGTATTCACGACTCCACCATAAGAAAGAGACTGGGAAAAAACGGCCTGCATGGCAGATTTCCAAAGCGCAAACCACGTTTAAGCAAAAAGAACATTAAGGCTCGTCTCAATTTTGATAAAAAACATCTCAATGATTGCCAAGACTTTTGGGAAAATACCTTGTGGACCGACGAGACAAAAGTTGAACTTTTTGGAAGGTGCGTGTCCCGTTACGTCTGGCGTAAAAGTAACACAGCATTTCAGAAAAAGAACATCATACCAACAGTAAAATATGGTGGTGGTAGTGTGATGGTCTGGGGTTGTTTTGCTGCTTCAGGACCTGGAAGGCTTGCTGTGATAGATGGAACCATGAATTCTACTGTCTACCAAAAAATCCTGAAGGAGAATGTCCGGCCATCTGTTCGTCAACTCAAGCTGAAGCGATCTTGGGTGCTGCAGCAGGACAATGACCCAAAACACACCAGCAAATCCACCTCTGAATGGCTGAAGAAAAACAAAATGAAGACTTTGGAGTGGCCTAGTCAAAGTCCTGACCTGAATCCTATTTAAGATGACCTTAAAAAGGCGGTTCATGCTAGAAAACCCTCAAATAAAGCTGAATTACAACAATTCTGCAAAGATGAGTGGGCCAAAATTCCTCCAGAGCGCTGTAAAAGACTCGTTGCAAGTTATCGCAAACGCTTGATTGCAGTTATTGCTGCTAAGGGTGGCCCAACCAGTTATTAGGTTCAGGGGCAATTACTTTTTCACACAGGGCCATGTAGGTTTGGATTTTTTTCCTCCCTAAATAATAAAACCCCTCATTTAAAAACTGCATTTTGTGTTTACTTGTGTTATCTTTGACTAATAGTTAAGTGTGTTTGATGATCAGAAACATTTTGTGTGACAAACATGCAAAAGAATAAGAAATCAGGAGGGGGGCAAATAGTTTTTCACACCACTGTACGTTCGAATGCTGTACATAGATTTCAGCTCAGCATTCAACACTATCATCCCCCAACAACTGATCGGGAAGCTGAGCCTGTTGGGCCTGAACACCTGCCTCTGCAACTGGATCCTGGACTTTCTGACCGGAAGGCCTCAGTCAGTACGGATCAGGAACTGCACCTCCAGCACCACCACACTGAGCACAGGGGCCCCACAAGGCTGTGTGCTCAGTCCCCTGCTGTTCACACTGCTGACTCTCGACTGTGTAGCAACACACAGTTCGAATCACATCATTATGTTTGCTGATGACATGACCGTGGTGGGTCTCATTAGCAAGAACGACGAGTCAGCGTACAGAGAGGAAGTGCAGAGGCTAACGGACTGGTGTAAAGACAAAAATCTGTCTCTGAATGTTGACAAGACAAAGGAGATGGTTGTTGACTTTAAGAGGACACGAGGCGACCATTCTCCGCTGAGCATCGATGTGATGTGATGAAAGCACCAAATTCCTGGGCGTCCACCTGGAGAAGGACCTCAGCTGGTCCCTCAACACCAGCTCCCTACACAAGAAAGCCCAACAGCGTCTCTTCTTTCTGAGAAGACTGAGGAAGGTCCAGCTTCCACCACCGATCCTGACCACCTTCTATAGAGGAACTATCGAGAGCATCCTGAGAGGCTTCATCACTGTCTGGTTTGGGAATTGTGCAATATCGAACCGCAAGACCCTACAGCGGATAGTGAGGACAGCAGAGAAGATCATCGGGGTCTCTCTCCCCTCTATTGAGGACATCTACACCACACGCTGCATCCATAAAGCCACCAGCATTGTGGCTGATCGGACACACCCCTCTCACACACACTTCACACTCCTGCCATCTGGAAAAAGGTACCGAAGCATTCGGGCACACACATCCAGACTGTGCAACAGTTTTTTTCCACAAGCCATCCATCTCCTCAACAAAAAGGGACTGGAATGATGAACACACACACACACACACACACACACACACACACACACACACACACACACACTCAGCTTAACTCAACTAACTCAAAATATTGGGACTGGACTGACTAATCAACACAAGCGCAGACACACTGACCTGCACCACCAAACTATCATACACACCAACTTGTAAATGCTTCACTGTTTATCTCGTTTGCACAAAAACATTACTGGACGACTTTTTGCACTAATTCCTCAATTCTTGCTGCTGTGTTAAGAAATGTTTACAGTTTCTCACGACCTCAACACCATATTATTCTGTTATATTATTCTGTTATATTATTCTGTTATGTTACTGTATGTCGTGTTCGTTGCACTGTCACTTTGTTGTTGCTCTTGTTTGCACATTTGCAAGTGCACTTTATGTTGTCTGTAAAACCTGTAGTCTTTGCTTAGCTAGTTAGTTTTTGTAAATTTGCATATTGAATGCCGTTGTTGCCCTTGTTTGCACATGTCTTACTTAGCTAGTTAGTTTTTGTAAATGTATGTTGTAATTTATGTTAGGTCTATCTGTCTTGTCTTTGCTAGCCAGCTAACTAGGCCTCTTTAGTTAGCTAGTTTAGTGTTTCTATTAATTTATGTTGTAAATTTATGTTGCATGTAGCACCTTGGTCCTGGAGGAACATTGTTTCGTTTCACTGTGTACTACCTGTATATGGTTTAAATGACAATAAAGCCTTGAACTTGAACTTCTTCCCCTTCGACTGAACGAACGACAAGGATTTTAAGAATGTGCAAACTGGCATCACTTTGTCTGTCCTCCTGCATAAAATTTACAAGAAAATAAAGAATTATTTTTTGAGAAAATCTGAATTGCTTCAATAACCTGTGCTGACTTCATTATCACAGAGAAAATAATAATAATAATAATAATAATAATAATAATAATAATAATAATAATAATAATGATAATAATTGATGATAAAAAATGACCATCATTTCCTATACAGATTGTTAAACTTGGGTTAAATTGCTTTAGCAATAATCTTGCATCAGTAAAACATTGTAAAACATGGCATGAGATGGCTACACTCCATAGATTACTCTGCACCTTTACAGTGTCAGGAAATCCTATGATGAATGCTGAGTTTGTATTTAAAGGGTTAGTCCAAACATGAAAATTCTATCTATAATTACTCAGATTTATGATGTTACAAACCTTTATGTTCATACTGTATGTATTCATTTGCACACTCCAAAAAAAATTGCACTTTGGTTGAACATGTACAGTGGTTCCCAATGATTACACCACATTATTCTAACAACATTGGATGATGTTAAACCAATTTGAAATATTTGTGCTCATTTATCATGAACAGCCAACTTTGATTGAACATTATTTAAATATTTCTATTTAACTACATTTTTTTTAACTTCAACTATTCATGCTATACAAAATGTATTCCTTGATGTTAATCCTATATGTTTACATCGATTTCAATGAATCCCATTTAGTCATGTTACTACAACTAGATGTTACTGTCACACACACTCGCGTCGCGACCGGCACAAGGACCGGGAAGTAGCCAGCTCGCAAAAACAGGAAGCATAAAAGGAGACAAGATGGCGTCCTACCTCACTCAGTCATTGAGTTTTGCCCATGTCGGATCAGCTCGTATCGCCTCCAAATCGTGAGTACTCACTATCTTGGGTTATCTTTCTGTGTAGAGTGTGTGTTCATAGGACGCGGGTTAAATTTGTGTTTTTCCCTTGCTCCGTTGTTGTGAGAGTCCTTAGATTAAATCGCGTGGTTATCCTGCCTTCTCGCTTGCTTCCGCGTTTGGGTTTACCATCCACGCTACACGGGCTAACTGCTAAAGCTAAGTCTTCTGGTCAACTCCGGGTTAGTTCACTGACAGTTACACCATAATGAATAGCAGTTTCCCATGCTTTAGTGACCCTTAAAGACAACTCCAGAGGCAGTAAATATGTAATACATCATTCTATTAGGGAACAACTTATAACAGGTGCCATACTTTCATTAAACACTAACAATATAATTCACACACATTTAAATTAAATGTTGGGTTTAATACAATTTTTCTTGTCATCAAGTTCCATACAAAAGACATTTGTAAGGGCCGTTATTCACAAAATTACTGTCACAAGCAATAACAATTGGCACTGTTTGAAATGTGGCACAGAAATCGAAAAATTGAGAATTTTATGGGCCAACAATACAAAATGCATATTGTACACAATAAGCAACATATTCTAATTATTTTACTTTGACACACTTAAAGGGGGGGAATTGTGTTTAACAAAAAAACTACAACATTAAAGTTGGTTATTTTCAACTTTTCTTTCAACAGTATTCACACAAAAAATAATAATTTCTCCAACAAAAATAGGAAAAAAAAGTTTCTTTCAGATCATTCAGAAATGGAAGGAGTATGGCACAACTGTAAACCTACCAAGACAAGGCCGTCCACCTAAACTCACAGGCCGAACAAGGAGAGCGCTGATCAGAAATGCAGCCAAGAGGCCCATGGTGACTCTGGACGAGCTGCAGAGATCTACAGCTCAGGTGGGGGAATCTGTCCATAGAACAACTATTCGTCGTGCACTGCACAAAGTCGGCCTTTATGGAAGAGTGGCAAGAAGAAAGCCATTGTTAACAGAAAACCATAAGAAGTCCCGTTTGCAGATGTGGAAGAAGGTGCTCTGGTCAGATGAGACCAAAATGGAACTTTTTGGCCAAAATGCAAAACGCTATGTGTGGCGGAAAACTAACACTGCACATCATTCTGAACACACCATCCCCACTGTCAAATATGGTGGTGGCAGCATCATGCTCTGGGGGTGCTTCTCTTCAGCAGGACAGGGAAGCTGGTCAGAGTTGATGGGAAGATGGATGGAGCAAAATACAGGGCAATCTTGGAAGAAAACCTCTTGGAGTCTGCAAAAGACTTGAGACTGGGGCGGAGGTTCACCTTCCAGCAGGACAATGACCCTAAACATAAAGCCAGGGCAACAATGGAATGGCTTAAAACAAAACATATCCATGTGTAACGCTTGGATTTAATTAACCGCTTGGTTACAAGAGAACGGATTCGGGAATCAAAATAGGGGCTTGAAAACCACACTGGTAAACCACATTGAAAATGTCCCTTTTGTGTGGCTGCACTACACATGTGTTAGAATGGCCCAGTCAAAGTCCAGATCTAAATCCAATCGAGAATCTGTGGCAAGATCTGAAAACTGCTGTTCACAAACACTGTCCATCTAATCTGACTGAGCTGGAGCTGTTTTGCAAAGAAGAATGGACGAGGATTTCAGTCTCTAGATGTGCAAAGCTGGTAGAGACATACCCTAAAAGACTGTCCACTGTAATTGCAGGAAAAGGTGGTTCTACAAAGTATTGACTCAGGGGGCTGAATAATTACGCACACCCCACTTTGCAGTTACTTATTTGTAAAAAATGTTTGGAATCATGTAATATTTTTCGTTCCACTTCTCACGTGTACACCACTTTATATTGGTCTTTCACGTGGAATTCCAATAAAATTGATTCATGTTTGTGGCTGTAATGTAACAAAATGTGGAAAAGTTCAAGGGGGCCGAATACTTTTGCAACCCACTGTATATATACTTATATACTTTTCGCCAAATAATGTAAATATATGCAGTGGACCGACCAGTGACACGCGGCTAAATCCGTTAGCTAACTTCAGTCTAAAACACTAGGACTCTCTAAAACTACAGAAGCAGGCCAAAGTTAAATTATTTACCATATATATTTTATATGTGATAACATATATTATATATGTATTATCTATATATATATAGGTCCTTCGCAAAAAAAATAGCATATTGTGATAAAGTTCATTATTTTCTGTAATGTACTGATAAACATTAGACTTTCATATATTTTAGATTCATTACACACAAACTGAAGTAGTTCAAGCCTTTTATTGTTTTAATATTGATGATTGTGGCATACAGCGCATGAAAACCCCAAATCCCAAAAAATTTGCATATTTCATCCGACCAATAAAAGAAAAGGGTTTTTAATACAAAAAAAGTCAACCTACAAATAATTATGTTCAGTTACAGTAAGTAAATTTATATAGCAGAGAGCAATATATTTCACAATATATTTTTTTTTTGTAAATGGGTTCCATTATTTCACAATATCATTCTCATATTACATATCTGTGTCTTATTTATTCATAGAGTTATTTATTTCATCATGTCCTATTAACCAGGCCCCAATTGCTCTTGTAAAAGGGAAAGAATCCCATTCAGTGTGATAATCATTAATAAATGCTGATGTGAAGATGCTGAGGAGCAGACCGGTTTCATGAAAGGATAGCATTTGATTTTTAATACTCGTCCACTTTAATAGAATTTACTCCAAACATCCCCTGGAAGTTGTAATTTCGCTAGATGCTGAGAAGACTTTTGATAGGGTCGAGTCGGGCTGCACACAATATTTTTGGATGAACTCATCTGAATCCCCATGGGGCAAATTAGAGTTACTGTCTTGTAGATAATCCTCAATATTAGCTGTATTTTGCACTTCTTTTCCATTCAAACCCGCTCAATATACTAATAATCCCATGGTACTTAATACACTTAAGATTTGGTATCAGTTTAAATCTGCATCAGCAGTGGGTCCTTTGCATAAAAGTCATCAGTTTCCCCCGTCACTTCTATTCAGCATTTTCATCATGGCATGACAAAGACACATATTGTTATAATCTGTATGACGATGGAGTCTTTAAACGTTTTGCTAGTCTGTCCTTGGAGTATAAGCTGCCTGCAGCTCATTTCTATTCTCTTGTTACCTACAAGTTTGCAATTTTGTATCTAAGTCTTTTCCCAATTTTCCTTCTATACCTCCGAAGCAGCCCTGGGAAAGCCTAATCATATTTAATTCATATCAGCGAGATGTGACTTCAAGAATACTGTATATAATTTCATCTTATCACTTGGTAATTGTAAAATCACTAAAACCAGGGCTGCCTGGGAAAAGGAGTTGGGATGGCAGTTGAGTGAGGAATATTGGGAGAAAGCCATAGACTGGATACGCTCCAGCGTACGCTCCAGCAGATCTCCTGTCTCTGTGATTAGTGTATCCAAGTCTGACTGTAATATCACAAAGATTACAGTGAGACATACCTGGCATGCGGTTGGTTTCAAAGAAATGTGATTAGACAGGAAATCAACAAATTCTTCATCTGCCAGTAAACTAGAATTAAATCTCCACATACCCTGAGATGCCACACTATTAGGGAAGCAGACAATGGTCAAAAATGACTATACTGTACCTGTATATTCACATGACTTAATGGTGGTAACATTCTCTGGTGAAGTCAATCCTTGAATAAATCTGATGAGCTGTAGGAAAAAAGGAACATTGTCTCGAAGATGGATTTTTAGATTTTCATGCATCAACCAAACCAAGAAACTCAGATGTGTCACGGGGCGGAGCGGACGAGGTGAATCCAGGCGCAGATGAATGACAGCAACGTGAAACGAGAATACGGTCGGAATGCGGAAGCGGAGGTCAATACCGGGAGATCAGTCAGCGTTGCGTCGAAGCCAAATCGTAAAACGAGAGCCGTAGTCAGAAGGGGAAGCGCGAGGTCAAAACCGTGAGATCAAAGGACGAGGCAAACAAAATCGAGACGAGAAACCGAAAGCAAAAACGAGAGACAAAAGCGGGCTTGGCAACGTGAAAGCAGGGAAAAATAAACGCGAGAGAATCGAGGCAAAAATACACAAGATAATCCAGCGATTTAAGCAGCGCACAGCGCGTGCATAAATGCTGGAGTAATCAGACAGGGATTAGAGACAGGTGTGCAGACGTGGCGGAAACAGGGGCATGGGAAAGGATACAGTCAGACAGGAGTAAACATGAGCACATGGGGAAAGTGACAGCGTGGGAAAAAAAACGGCCGACAGACCGTGACTCGTGACACAGATGGTCCAGTTTATGCTTTTTAACACTGGGTGGATTATACAGGTAAAATAACCTCTTAAAATAAGCTGATGACTCTCCAGTTCCGGAAGGGTTGTAATGAAAGCTTTAAGAAAAGTTACATTGTCTCAATTATCTCAGTCTCAAATATGTGTTAGCAAGCAGTACCTTAAACAGTTTCCCTTGGACAATGATATAATGGCCCTCTTCATCCCCTTAGATTTCTCAAATGCTACGTCCCTGTGTATTAATATAGCAGCACCTCGACTTTTAAACCTTTTTATTAAGCCACCGCTTTTCAACTTATCAAGATCCTTAGGGATCAGGTGTGTTTCCTGTAAATAAACAACAGACGCCTCACTCTAAAAAATGATTCTGTGGCCTTGTAAATTTCACAGTAATTAACAGGTTATGTTACCTTAATAAAATCTCTAAAAGTCACATACATGATTGTTTGAGTTAGACAAATCAAAATAAATGCCTAAAAAAACTACTGTTCTGTTTGTCTTAAATTTACACTATAATTTAAGTTTATTTCACAAATAGAAATTAGTATTTGACTAACTGAATTATATTTTTAACATCCACTTAATATTTTTGATACATTTCAATCAGAATATTTGGTAATGGAGTAATTAATGCTGATTAGTTTCAAGAACTACAATTATCACTCATTCCATCTCAATATTCTTTATATTTAACAAGAAAAACTTAAATAATTGAGCAAATTGCCCTGCGCAAGTGCTCATGGGAAATCTGGTGTACCATCAGAGACAAGAAGGCTGTGAGGATGTGAGAATGGACATGAAGCTCCTGGAACATTCTGGAACATTTTTTATAAATCCTGGTGAGTAAACAGCTAACACAAGTTACTGAAATAATGCCTCTGTCTGTCTGTATACACAACTTTATAGTGTGTAAGTTACTGTTCTGAATCCTGTCACAGCCGAGCTACATAGCTAACGATAGCTAGCAACAGGTCAGTCCTGGGGTTCATTGTCATTTTTGTTCCAACCACCGAACTGCTCAGGTAAAGCGGCGTTAATACAGACACTTAAAATCTGGTGTAAAAGGAGGGATTTAACACCGAGCCGCGTGCGCGTGCATGTCCGGGTTTCTCGGTGTAACCGGCCGCGGTTGTGCCGCAATATTTGAATTTCTCCCGCCGAATGCGGTGATTTTGCGCAGCCAACCGTCACTGTGGCGATGATATAAAACTAGCGTGTTGAAATAATTACCGCGTGTGTACCGGGTCCACCTCACACACTGAACCGCGAGTCTGCTCGGGTCACTCCGACACTTTAAGGAGGAAACGCAGAACAAAGCAGGTTTAAACAGCAGAAATGAGGTGCAGTGTCCGGACTCTGGCACTGTTTACACACCGGGAGAGCAACAGCTCTGAGTCCAGCACAGCTCCAGTCTCATGATGTACAGCACTACAGACAGGCAGTTTGATTAGCAGTATAATGGTGTATAGCTTTGTTTAAAACAATAGAACTTCAAACCTTTTACTCAAGTTAAAGTCATAAGCACATGCCATTCTAAACTTCTAATGTATTTGAAGTACAAAAGTACTACAAGTACTTCATAAACATAACCGTGTACTTAAACATTATTAAAATGGCTGTTGATGAAATAAATGAAGTAAAAGTAGGCCTACAACATTTCTCTCAGAATTATAATTGGGAGAAATAATATAAAATTAAAATATTGAAGTGAAATATGTTATGTATGTTGTGATATGTAAGTAAAAAACTAAAACTGATTTTTAAATAATTTTTGTGAAACGTTATATATTTTCAATATCTCTTTCACAGCACCAACACCACTAAAGAAGAGAAGTTGAATGGAGATAAAACATGAGGTAAATGTCAACTTTTTAAATGTTTCAGAAGTATTAAATGTGTAACCATTGAATCCAAGATAGAAATTGAAACAAGGCTGGAAATATTTCACTTTACCTATTTTTAATCCAGAATATATCGAATCCACTAGAATATACAAGATTTTCGAGTAGCTAAAGTAAAAAAATTATATAGTTGATAGTAATGCGTAAATAAAGTTCTTGTATCATTTTTATACAAGGGACAAAGACATGTACAAGGGACATTCAAGTCAAAGCGGGACTTTTAATTGTGCAGAATAACAGAACACACTTATTAGAGTAAAAGCTCCCTTTATTTCTCTCTATATTTCTGTCTCTATATATGAGGTTGTGCATTGTTCTGCAAGAGCAAAACGCCTTTGGTGATCAAAGCAATCTGTTTTTTGTAAAAGCATTCCACTGAAATGTTCACCGTTTTACCAGCAATGGGCTCTGTAAAATCAAATCAGTTTTACGTCTTTTGTCCCGCTTTGACTTGAACACCACTAATAGATCAATGTGTTGATGTATATGGTAACGGTCACACTTGTACTTACTTGTATACTATAATTCCTTTTTTAGGTGCCAGCTTATGGGATGGCGGTGTAAGCTCTGCACATGTGTCGCATCATCAAAAGGAATTTCGATCATTATGGAGTGAAGCATGGTATTGTTGTGTTGATCAATGATATTCAGTGTCCTGTCTTCATTTAGACTGTTATTGCTTCTTTAAGACCTGGGAATGTCTGCACACACATTTGTATGGATCCCACAGTTTGCAGGAAACTGAAGTGTGAAGGTCTGCAATCTTTCAGATGTAAAATGTGACTGTGATTCTATTCTAATACAAAAGTCTACTTTCCACATATTAACTGTATAATACTTGTGACAGAAGTATTGTTTGTCAGACTGTTTACTAATGAGATCAATTCAGCTCATTGTTTATGATCTTGTTACGTCATTTGCAAAGTAAACCAGATTGAGTTTAGACGTCATGTCTTGTCAAATTTGGCAAATAAATGTTTAATTAAAATGGTAATGTGTGTATTGTGTCTTTGTTTATAATTAGATATGTTATTAGATATATTGACCTAAATTGAAAAAAAAACTTGATTAAAAGCTAAATATACAGTATTAAAAAAAATAGTGTAAGATATTAATTCTGTGATAGACCAGTATGAATTAAATTAATTTAAAATAAGTAAATGTAGCACATTTGTTTGTTAAATAATAGTCAAATTTTCAGTTTCTTCTACCTTCCATTTCAATCATATCTACTCAATTATTTTACTCATTTTCACTTAGGTAACCTACTACAAAAAGTTATTCAGGTCTACTTAATTTTTTTACTGACTTGTACTCAATTCATGAAGTATCTTTTACATGATTTTTTAAATTTTTAGATTGATATTGATATTTTTAAGTGTAAAAATGTTTCACCAAAAAAATTGAGTACAGCACAGTTTTATTTTTTAGAGTGCTTTTGATTGAAAATGTGGGAGAAAACCTTACTTTGCTTTATCGGGTGATTAAGTCCCCGGCAATTCCAACTTAAAACTGTGACCACTTCTCTTCGTCATGATGACTTTTTATAACATACAGTATAATATGCTCGGTGGAAGAAAGTGCCACAACCACAATAGCAAATTGAGCTGGACTCTGAAGATGGCTGCTAGTACTAATAGTGAACATTTCTCCTTAACTCACCTGACTGACTTAAAGTCCTTATAGCTGCAGGGTATCATAACCAATAAGCAGCAATCAAACTCCTAGAAATATCGGTTTAAACAAAAACTCTTTTAACACACCTTGCATTAATTAGGAATTTTCTGCAGGTTATATCATTTACATTAAGGCTTCAGAGTATCTCTCACAAAGTTCATAGCCTACTTTAGATCTTTAAAGCTCCACCTCACTTCATCTTTAGTGGCGACTCTCAGCTCGGCAGGATAGAGCAGAGCATCTGAGTCTCATGTGGTGTTATTTTATTCGTGCCTGCCTGGTCCATCACATCTCCAAACTCTTTTCTCAGTTGCTCGTATTGCACCTTTATCTCAGCAGTCTGGGCCTCAGCTCTTTCATCCATTTTTAATAGAAACTCTGTTCTTAGAATTCATATCTCACGGAGAATGATCTTGATTAGTTTCTTTTGTCTTTTCCTCTGCTTCCACCACAGCGTTTTCGCCATTTTATCCAGTTTGCTGCATGTACCGGGCATGTGACGCTTTGCGCCGGATAGCCGGGAAAAAGAGCTCAGAGCCAACATCAGCCTTTTTCAACTTCACAAAATTATAATACAAAACATACAGTAAAAGACCGCGGTAAAGTTAGTTTCAGTAAAGTCACATTCAGAATTTCGTCCTCGATACCTCCATAATAAATTACCTCCATAAAAAATACACAGTCATGTTTGCTAGAACACGGACAATTTACTACACCCGTTTTTTCCTTGAAATTCCGAGTTAAATGATTTAATTTCGAAGTGACTGTAAAAAAAAAAAACCACTGAGTTAGGGACCGTCTACAAAGTGCAGCACCAGCCCATTAGCGTCAATTGAACCAGCGCAACTGCGCGGAGCTGTATAACAGTGCTTTGGAGTTTGAGTAAAGTAGAATATGAACTTATGCAATATTTAAAATAATTCATAATAAATCTCAGAAATGTAAATCCCAAATAAATCTTATTATTCAAAACTTGTGCAATGTGAATATAAGCACTGTTATCTCTATATAACAATCTTTTTATATATATATATATATATATATATATATATATATATATATATATATATATATATATATATAATACACAGAATAGATGCCACTTGTATATACACTAAATATTTCCTTCTGCTGTATATGCACAGTATATTCTTAACTAACGGATATGGACAAATGCCACTCATGCCACCATATTCTGCCCCCATCATCTACATACTACACTGCTTTAATTTTATGGTCTATTCATTTTTCACATTTTTTTATTCTTTTAAAATTCAATAGCTTTTTAACCATAGGGCATGGACAGGTGCCACTCAGGCCATCATAAACTGCGCCCCCTCAGCTACTTACTACACCCTTTGAATATTAGAGATTATTAATTTTTTAAATATTTTTTAACTTTTTTTTATTATTAAAAAATTCAGTAGCTTTTTGACCAAAGGGAATTGAGAATGCTACTCATAGCACCATGGACAGTTTTTTGTTTGCTTGTTTTCATTTGTTTAATTATTATTTAATAGCTTCTTAAACAAAGAAAAATGGAGAATGCTACTCGTAGCACCATGGACAGTTCCCCTTCATTTATTATTAAGTTCTATCATTTTTTTTCTTTTTTAATCAAAAGCTTACATTTTAGTGGTTCTTTATAGGTTTGTGAATATTCAGTCCTGATTGCGAGCCTTTCAGTGTAATATTATTATTATTATTATTATTATTATTATTATTATTATTATTTTATTTGCTTATGTGCACTTCATATTTATATTTTTGCTGGTGCTGCCTATTTGACATGTGCTTTATTTTTAATGCCCACAGATACTATATATATATCATGAAGATATGGTAACAGATCCCCCTACAGATCACCCATGATTTTCTCGAGTAACTGGAGCTGGGACACAGGAGTAGAGTTTTGGACCTACTAAACTACTGAGCTGTTTATTTCCATCAGTAAAAAGACTGCGTGCTTTGGATATTCTTTGTTTGTTCAATCCATGTTTGGAGAAAGAGTATGAAGTACTTTGTTTATTTTTGTGATCACAATGAATCAGAATATTTTCTCCCACTAGTGGCTATAAACTACGCTAATTCTCCCCATCTGTTCTGTATTTCTCTACCCATCCCGAGGCATCGGGAGATTTTGCCAGCTTCAGTAGACAAAGGCCGACCCTGCGAGGTTCCTGAGGCATCCAGAGAAGGACCAGCTCCAACTGGATTCAGCTTTATGATGGTTGGAGCTACACATGCTGCTCCTGTGCTTCCAGTGATCCAGACCTCATCTGCCCTCTGCACCTACTGACTCGTCCCTATGCTGAACTGGTCTTCATGTCAATTTAAATAATTTCTGTCATATTGAATTTTCACCTGCACAACACACAAGATGTTATATAATTTCTATCTGTTATCGCCCAAATGAGGATGGGTTCCCTGTTGAGTCTGGTTCCTCTCAAGGTTTCTTCCTAATGCCATCTCAGGGAGTTTTTCCTTGCCACCGTCGCCGTCACCCTTGGCTTGCTCATCAGAGAAATTTCATTCATTCGTCTCATTATTATCTGCACATTTTTCTCACACATCCACACTTCCAATTATTTTCTTTTCTATAATAATTATTATTATTTGTTTTTATTTATCTATTTTCTATTATAATTTTATTTATTTATTATTTTATATATAATTATTCTATATACAGTTTTTTTTTTTTTTTTTTAATTTCTTTAATTTTTGTGAAGCTGCTTTGAGACAATGACCATTGTTAAAAGCGCTATATAAATAAAATTGAATTGAATTGAATTGAATATAAAGACTGTGTGTTGTGCTGAAGACTACTAAAGACCTAGCAGGTGTAGTCTAGTATTACTCCACGTTCGTGCGTTGGTTTAAAAGACGATATGCATCGACAGTAGAAACACTGATCACAACCCCTTCGATTGGTTGACGAAATGGCAAAAGAGTGGCTCAGTTTTTTTGTAACACGTGTTATGTGCTGAAATGCCCCCCTGCCATGGATTGGCCCCCTACATAATCGCTATCAAATATTATATTAGAACATAAAATCATAGGTTAATGGTATACAAATTACATGAGACAATAAAATAAACAATATGAAAATAAATATGTTGTATATGAAAAAAATATAAATATTAATATTTTTTTCAAATACAACATGTACACTTTTATATTGTTTATTTTATAATAAAATTAGTTTCATCCAATTTTTCAGTATAAAAATTATTTATTTTTATTATATATAAATATTTATTTTCATATTCATGACAAACCCCTTGAAAAATAAATGTGTTACAAAATAAACATTATTCAAGAATTTGTATTAATGGTCTTGACGTCTGTCTCGTGCCTAGAGTTTATTATAATAGTAATATCATATTTGATAATAATAAACCTATGAATTTATCTTCTAATATAATATTTGATAGCGATTATGTGGGGGGGGGGCAATCCATGGCAGGGGGGCATTTAAGCGCATAACAATATATATATATCTGCCAGGAGCCTAAATCCTGTTTACATGAAATAAAGCTGCTACCGAGCAGGTTCAAGCTTACGGACATGTTGCTATGACAGCAAGTGCGAGATGAGCATCGGAGAACGAAACAATCCAAGATCAGGACAAATCCACAACAATCAAATCCAGCTAACTGAGTTAGCGACGTACAAAGACACACCCCCTGGTGGCCAAAAATCTAACAACAACAATATTTAGCTGTGTAACATTAACCAGTATTCATTAAAATTCGTGTTTTGTTTCAAACTGTTTGTCCCATAGGTTCCTTTGTAAAACTCAATTTTTTATGTGTCCTATTCTTTACTTTAAACGTAAGTTTTCTGTATAAGTTTATTTGTAAGTTCAGCTGGAAAAGTCTTCTAAAAAGCTTCTTATTGCAAAGAGAAGTGTGAACCTGGTTATTTTAATTCCAACATAGTTTAATAATAATAATAATAATAATAATAATAATAATGCATTTTATTTAAAGGCACCTTTCTGAACACCCAAGGACACCTTACAGCAAACATCCAATAAAATAGTAACAATGTAAAAATGACATTATAAAATTTACAGCATAAATACATCCATCACACATCAAAAGATAAAAGAAAGAAAAAGAAAGCTGCAATATGTCACTGTTCCGTATGTAGGGGGGGGGGGGGGAGCGAGTTCCACAACCGAGGTGCCACAAAAAAGTTTACAAAATGGTTTAGCTTTATGTGGGAAAGGGTATATACGATTTAAAATGCTATTCTGACTGCAAAGACAAATTGAATTAAATGTTATTAATACCATTAAAAAGAACACGATGCTAACAAAATAAAATTTTATAAATCATGAAACTCCAAGCAAGTAAATTCAACATGAATGAGTGTAAACTATTCAGGTAAGAACAACAAGGAAACCAAGGGTAACTTTTTTTTTTTTTTAAATCAGAGTAAGGACGTGCAATGCTATAACAAAGTTGCTGGCTGTGCCACGTACACTAGGTGTAAAAAGCTCTTTCTTCAGAGATATATGAGTGAAAGGTGAAAGACATCGATGACATGCAGAATACACAAAGTGGAGGACTTCAAGGGATTTTATCAGATAGACAAGTTTCAAATGAGGACTCCAAACTTGACAGGTCTTTCACCTGGGCTTTCACCAAATTACGCATAACAAAGGGATAAGACACCTTAACAGCACAACATCACAGCGGGGAGGATCCTGGAACAGCATCCCACTGTTTGTACAATTCCTCATGTCAGATGTGGATTTGACCAAGGGACTATTCTTAAGCAATTTTTATATTTTTAATAACATATTAAGTCCAATGGGCTTGGTATTATTATTCCTGCTGTCTGTTTAATAGTACAAATATTATTCATTCATTCATTCATTCATCTTCTATACCGCTTAATCCTGTGTTCAGGGTTGCGGGGGCGGAGCCTATCCCAGGAGACTTCGGGCACTAGGCGGGGTACACCCTGGACAGGGTGCCAATCCATCGCAGGGCACACACACTCACACACCCATTCACACACTACGGGCAATTTTAGGAACGCCAATTAGCCTAACCTGCATATCTTTGGACTGTGGGAGGAAACCGGAGTACCCGGAGGAAACCCACCAAGCACGGGGAGAACATGCAAACTCCATGCACACAGAGACTGGAATTGAACCCAAACCCTGGCGGTGCAAGGCGACAGTGCTAACCACTACACCACCGCACCGCCAGTACAAATATTAATAAGTATTTATTTTATTTGTCTGTGTAAATAAATATCCTATATGTGAAATAATTGGATGGTGAATTGCATGCTGTTTCACTGTACCAATAAACAATGTTCAGTTACTGATGTATGCTATTGAAGCCTGACAATAAAAAATAGTTACAAAAATACTAATTTATCTTCCCAATTTTTGTTTCACCAAAAAAAAAATGCTGTAAAATATAGAAATAAAATGCCATTTTTGTCCTTCTTGTCAATGTTATATATATAAAGTTATTATATATATATTATATATATAAAATTATGTGACAATTTAACAAGCTTATTCAGAAAACAGTTTATATTGTTTATTGAGAGGCCGACAAAAACACTTGGACTTCAACTAGGGAGAACTATAGGTTATTTGAGCACATGTTTAATATTACAAAAATGTGCTGTGTTGGCAAAAGAACATAATTATCTGTTGTGAAACTATCCTCAAAATCCAACTATTGTACATTTTCACATACCTGTCCAACCATTCTGTTAAGTGTACAATGAACATGTGTAAGGAATGGCCAAGGAATATTAAGGAAAGAACTGTCCTACCATTCAACACCTTCTTTACGGTTAACTAAACATAGGTAGCTAAGTGGTCTATAGTCTTCACATGATAAACTGTGATTACCAACATTTGGATCTTTTGAAAAAAAAAATTTCATTTGCATTTTGACTAGAGAGAAAAAAACTGAAGAATCGTTTCAGGAAGACGTTGTAGCATTATTAACAGTAAGCACTTACTTTTGTACTTTTTTGCAAAATGTTTAATTGTGATTGTTTTTGGAATTAGCAGCCTCGAAAAAAGGTTTAAACAGATTATAAACTTTCTCATACCTTATATATTTTTTTTATTAAATATAGTTGTACAATTTAATTGTACATTAAATAGATTAACTATAAATTTAAACATACACTTAATAACTGAAACATATATGTTAATATTTTTAAAATCATTACATATGTTTTTAACATGCATAAACATCATGATTAATAAATAAACAGCTATCTGCTTACAATCACCCAATTTGTTATGAATATTAAACTTGTTATTAGTGAGTGAACTTATAAAGCATATTGTCATGCTGCTGCTTCTCATGTAGCGTGAAGTTGTGTAATTTGAGACAACAAGTAATTTGGGACAAATAAGGTTTCATGTCTTGTGATTTTTAAATATTAGTGGCCAATCACCAAACATGTTATTAAATTGTTTCTGCAAATATTTTTATAAGTAAAGTAAAATTCTCTCAGTCTAAGACGATTAGGATGGACAGAGCAAAGACAGATAATCAATCAATCAATCAATCAATCAATCAAACCAACCAACAGAAGGGTTCCTGAAACTATAACGTAAACCAAGAGTATATAATTATACTGTATATATATATATATATATATTGGTAATAAAAGTAATCTAGCTAAAAAATATTAAATATAGCATCAAAAATGTGGGGATGATTGTAAGGGTTAACCCCTAGAGGGCGCTAAACACCCAAAGACTACATTTATGTTTTGTTGTAGTTCGTTTGAGTTAACTTCATTTCCCATAAGGCACCTCGGTCAGGTGATGAGAGCACGCACCTGAACCGAGGTGAAGCTTTAGTTAGATTATAAATAGCCTGTTGAAGTTGACAGTAGTGTCTAGCATTTGTTATGGTTATTGTTGTGATGGTTGTTGTTATGTTCATAGTCAGTGTTGGATTTAAAGTAAAGTTTTCTCTTAGTGTTTTCTTTCATTTTTGCTTTCTTTCGTCAATAAAAGAACATCTTGAACCATCAACGCTGCCTCTGCATTTATGCCACGAAAACACCGACAACCCAAATGTGACAATGATCATTTATTAAATGTTTGACTTATTAGCAAATAATTTTTACACTTACTTTAGTCTTGATGGGACAGGTGTTTGAGTGATGAACATGTGCATTAGATATATAGGGACAAGTATTCAGGTGCCATGAAAACGTACTTAAATAATTCGCTTTTGACTTTCTTGTTGGTTTCCCATGATTTACTGATTTTGGTAATTAAATAACATTCTTCATTCTGTAAGGAGATAGGCCATTTTTATCCAATGTCATGAAGGACTGTATTCCATGTGGAGAATGTAGCACATGGTTCCCCCAAAACAACCTTTGAACATTTTATGATTTAAATTTGTTCAGGTTTTTATTTAGTTTGCTAAAACGTGTGAACATTTTACCTGAACATGTCATGTGAGTTTGGGGTACTTGTGTTAAAATGTTTATCTGTAGGTGGACTTACTTTGGAGATCTAAACCTACTGAAGTGATTGTCGCAGTTCTGAAATCAGCCGACCAGAAAATGACCTTTAACCTGAGACATAGTGAATTGATGACTTTCAGGCCACATGTGTGGCTAACCGGAGAGGTAAATTCCTGTGAAGTACCCAAGAACTTTTTTCCATCCACTTTTAGATGTTCAGTTCTGCTCCATAATTACATTTGTTGTACATGTTTTCAGGCTCGATTATGTTTGATTTTTATGTTTCCCCAACTAAGGCCATTGAATGTTACATCAGGAATGTTCCAGACTTAACACAGAGGATAAAGGTGGAAGAATATACCAACTTAACCACCACAGCATGGGTTCAATATTGCATGGCTGAAGGGAACAGATGGGCCTGACGAGGTTTCCCCAAAGGAAGTATTTAGGTGCATAACACATACTGTACGTTCTGCTTTACTAAATTCCTGTTTTGTTACTGGTTGCCAAAATTATGAGTATCAAATTTCATAGGTAAACTTTGATCAGAGGTGGAAAGAGTAATAACATTTTGTACTCAAGTACAAGTACTGTTACTTCAGTGAAATTTTACTTAAGTACAAGTAAAGTTACAATTATAAAAATCTACTCAAGTAAAAGTAAAAAGTAGCTCATTAAAAAATGTACTCAGAGTAAAAGTTACCGAGTTACTTTTTTATTTTTTTTAACAGCGGAGGTGGGATGAGGCATTCGTAGTTCAAAAAAGATGAGCAGATATAAATCTCAAACTAGTTGTTTTTAACTGAAGGAACACCTTTGCATAATAAAGCTGTTGTCTTTGTTGTGCTTGAAAATCAAAGTGGTCACTTAAATATGGTGTTACGTCCCAGTCTAGGGCCATACAGCAAAAGAATGGTTCAGGGTTCTATTTATAATATATATAACTGTATGGAAATGGTGGTATATGGCAGAAAGAACTAGATCCAAACATTAACTGATGAAATAATGAGGTTTGTACACACACACACCAGGAGGAGGATCAGATTCAGGTTGGACCCAGGCCAAAATAATAAACAAAATGGTATTTATATTTAGTAGCTAGATTACCTGCAAACAAAAACAAAAAAAACAAACAAACACACAAACAAAAATACAGGTACCTTCCCGGACTCCCTAAACCAAAAACAGTGAAATTATCTACAAATATATACAAAGACAAACCAAACCAAAGCGACAAAGCAATAATCAAAGTCAATTGGAGGCAAAAAGTCAAACCAGAATACACAACCAAATATCAAAACGCCAAAATCACAACCTCTTTCCTCTTTCCCACGTCTCTCTCCCGTTTATAAATGGTCGATGACGCTAGTCGATGACGTCACTCTCAGGGCGGAAGCGACCGTGTGGAAGGTCAGGAAGATGTCAGATGTCAGAAAACCTGGAGTGGAGTCTGGAGCGGCGCGCGACCAGGACATGATACACACACGCGGCGCAACGGAGCATTTATACACAGCAAAATATCTTTTATTATTTTATAATTTTCATTCATTTATTTTTTACTCAGTAGCGAATATGATTTAAAATGTAGCGAATTACAATACTTCAAACAAAACGTACTTAAGTAAATGTAAAATTACAGATTTTTAAAACTACTTTAAAAAGTAGAAATACACAAAAAAGCTACTCAATTACAGTAACACGAGTAAATGTCATTCGTTACTTTCCACCTCTGACTTTGATGTCCATGATGGAATAACTGGAGCTCTAAATATTCTAAATATACACTGGTAAGTGTATGTATGTGTAAGTTTGTGGTAAGTGAAAACCATTTTTATCACAGATTATGTATTTGAAGTGTTTTACAATTAACGCATATACATTATTTAGACCTAAATTATGGCCTCCAACATTAAAATGAGTGTTTGTCATTATACACCATGTTCATTATATATTTATATTTAACAGACAAACTTGCATTTATATATTTTATAGATATACTTTACATACTTTTATATGTTTATAGTTATGTAGTCCTATAAATATAAACATAAATAAAACATTACATTGTTTAAATGAATGTTAATCTATATTTAAATATTGCTAATAATTTATTATTAGAAGATAGAAGATATTATTAATAGAAGATATTTATGGAAATTAATTAATTTTTCTTCTAGTATCTCAACGCAATTTCCAACCAGATTTTTTTTTATTGATCCTCAGCGTGGAACGGATGAAATTCAGGAAGCAAAAGATGCAGCCCTTCGATTTGTGTGAATCACGGATTTAAAAAAAATTTATTAAGCAGATCTAAATGTTTTTACTTCATGATTTAACAAATGGAAAACTCCTAAACCCGCTTCAGAAAAATATAAAAAATGACATAGACGTAGAAACTTATCATGTATTAGTTGATCAGCTATAAATGTGTAATGCTCAACCAAACCATATTTTTCCAACAGCAGACTTCAGGATGCGATTAAACAGACTTGGAAAGCAAGACTGGGTTCACAAAAAGTGGACACCAGGCAAAATGAACCAACAAGCTGTGGAGTCTTTATCATGCAGCTAATGTTTACATCTATTACTAAAAAAAATACAATTTTAGTATTGATACTTCAATAATATAATTGGAATATCATTTTCTTTCCCTTACATTTGTCTAATCTATATCAGTATTTTATTTATTTTGTTTTGTTTAACTACTTTGCGACTCCATCATGGAAGCAGCCAAAAACAACAACCTGATAACTAAACACTAATAACTATTTATTATGCATTATTCTAAATAAAAAACTTTAAGTAATAATGAAAGCAGTTTTAAAAATGTTTAAATGTGTACAAAACAACTAAAATGAAACCAGTTTATCTTTTCCCCCTTCAGGTGTCAGTAATTACAGTAAAGGAGTTTCCACAAATTCCCCAGACATTCACAATGACCCTTCACCAGACTCAATTTAATCTGTCAGGCGAGAGATGGCAGGGAGAATTCTTAAAAGATCAGGTGTTGTTCTTTCTTATTATCCATTATTATTGCTAATCATTTTAATATAAGGATTTAAACCAAAATGACACACCTTAATGTAAATTGTGTTAATTATAATGGTTGAACAGTCATTACAATAATTAATTAATTTGTCTGTTTGTTTTGTTTTGTTGTTTTATTTGACAATATAATTTTCAGAATTAAAAGATGGGTATTGTTCATCCTGTGGAAATCTGGCCCTGCCCAGTTCTACTGCTAATTTACTTTGGGTATAAAGAAAACTTGAATTATTAATTAAATAAGTATTATGATTTTAATGAAATTTATAAAATGTTTAATTATGTTATACTCTTATCCCTTGCGGATAGAATGTGAGACCTGCCAGAGATGGTACCACAATCAGTCCCTTGGAACAATGAGGAAATTCCAAGCAAAGAGACACGCTGGAATTGTGAACCGAGGATGATTGAGGATTATCTACAAGACATGGGGATTCAGATGAGTTCATCCAAAAATATTGTGCAGCCCCACTCGACCCTATCAAAAGTCTTCTCAGCATCTAGCGAAATTACAACTTCCAGGGGATGTTTGGAGTAAATTCTATTAAAGTGGACGAGTATTAAAAATCAAATACTATCCTTTCATGAAACCGGTCTGCTCCTCAGCATCTTCACATCAGCATTTATTAATGATTATCACACTGAATGGGATTCTTTCCCTTTTACAAGAAGAAGAGCAATTGAGGTCTGGTGAAAAGTAGGTGGTAATGAGTCTAAGGATTCATTCAACACACCAAAAAGCTGTTGTAGTACAGTAATCTGCCAATAGGTGTCACTGTGGTGCTTTTACACTGTTACAGCAGTGGTGTGTTACGCCAGTTCCGTTCTTCTTCTTCTTCTTCTTCTTACTGTCGTCGTGTTAATAAAGAAAACACGTAAAAAACCAATAAACGTTTTATAAAACTCAATTTAAATAAGCCTCTGGGTCTGTAGGGCATTCAGACTTATAAAGGGAGGAATAAAATGATTTAAAAACTGCACTGATCTCTATGGGATCAGCAGTAATAATCTACACTACCGCTCAGAAGTTTTCGGACACTTTCTAACTCCATGATGGTTCCTGATGTTTATTTCTGTCTACATTGTAAAGTTTTGCTGAAGGCGTCCAGTAACTGCATGAATCTGCTTTGAACAGTTGATATTGAGATGTTTCTGCTACTTCTGCTCTGTAAAGACTTCATAACGCCTCTAATCTGAGGGGCTGTTAATTGGTGATTTTTCAGGTTCATCAAAGTTCACCAAATCTAATTCAGCACTGCACCATTATCAAGTATCAGTTCTAAAAGTATGGAAAAGATCAGAAAGTCTTGTGATTTTTACTTAAAGCTAAAAAGAAGCTGATCAGCTTTAATTTAATCCGAGCTATTATTACAGTATTTCAGCTTGAAGCCCACGTCTTTCCACACCTGTCTTTCTGCATGGCAGAATAAATGACATTGTGTAAGGTCGAGTATTTTACACTAAGTTTACACTTGTAAGCATGTTTTTAAGACATATTTAATGAGCTGCTTGAGGAGAGAAGCCATGCTGAAGCATAGTGGTGTGCGGGGACAAGACAAGAAGCATGAATGGGTTTCTGTAGCACTGGGCCAAGCGGCGCTCATTATCTCTTATCAGGTGAGGACCCGGTTAAACCACAACAAAAACTCGAGTTTTCTACTTTCATTTGCTGCATGAATAAAATGCATACAGATGGGAACACAAGTGACAAAGATACAGTGGGGAAAATAGTGGCTCGTTCCCAGAGAAGTAAAAAAAAAAAAAAATCAACAAAACTTTAAATTTAACAGTAGAAGGCACTTCAGATATGATGTGGTACGGAGCATGTGTGAAGCATCAGAAAAATAAGAGCCCAGTGCATAAACGGCATTACTGATTGGATGAAGAGGTCAATGGGTCTGAGAAAGAACCACCCCAATTGAGAATTCGGAGGGACATAAACAGAGATACTCCTGTTGACAGTCACCTTTTTTGAAAAATCAGTCTGTGTGCCCAGTGTATTGGACTCAGCAATACACAGATGCAGAAACAGCTTCTTTTGTGAGAAGCATGCGTGGGCTCATCCGTCTGCTGATAAGCACATCAGCAAACTCTTGACCAAAGCAGCGCAATCAAAAGTTGGTTGGGGGAGAGTCGAAACTATACACAATGTCGCTATTGTGTTAGCATTGCAGGTGCACTTAGCTAGAGAGAGGCAGGAAATAAGCAAGACTAGACATGACATGATTTAGACATGACCAAGTTAAAAAATGCTTAAAAGATAAAAGTTTAATCAAACAGAAGATGCTAACCCATGATCCGTCTCGGAGTTACTGATGACATACTGTAGACCCAGAAAATGGGGCCTGTATGAAGAAATTAAGCACACCTGCTATTTTCTTAATAAAATCAAGAAAGACGGTTAAAACATGATAGAAATATAATATGAGGGAACGGGATTATATTGGGAAAAATATAATAATCCATCTAGTGACAGGAACAGTGATGTACTGTATACAAAATGATGGAAGGTTTGGATTATAATGGGGAAATCTTCTAGAACAAGATAGGAGATAATGGGCACCAAACCTGGCAAACAGAAGTAAAACCAAATTTGGTAAAAGGAAGTAAGAAAAAAATTAAACCCCTAAGTTACCAATTGTGCAAAAAACGTAACAAATCTACCATACTTGGCAAACGGAAGTAAGAAAAAATGGAAACACCTAGTGTAGGTAGGAGACAGCTGAGTCCCTCCCTCAATCCACAGTATATGAGATGTGTGCATTACATTACTTTTCAGCCTGCTCTTTGCCTAATCTTCACCTGCGATTGGGTCGACTCACTTGGGCTTTGTTGCTGTACAGTTCACCTCTCCCAAATGAAGCGGACAAGAAGGGGGCTAAATGATGTCTACCTGACTTTCTTACAAATAACGCACATTTCATTCAAAATATTATAAACACACACCAGTAATTTGCACTTTTTTTTCATTTATTTAATTGTGTGAAATGGCAAATAAAAATAGATAATAAAGCGATGATGATGTGGAGGTGAATTGGTTTAGTCTTGACTTCTGGTCGTGAGTGACAGCGTTGGGGGAAATCTGCTGATTGTCGAATCGTCGATTATAAAGTATAAACACAGCGATGGGGAGAAAAAGGCCAAAGCTGTCAGGGGCCCAATTTAGAAACAAAAGAAAAGAAGATGAGGAGAAATGGGCAAAAGATAAAGATATATAACAATGTTCTCTCTGTATGATTAAGTTATTCATGTCATCATATTAATTAGTGGTATAACATTAACTCTTAGGTTTGTTAGCCTTCTTGCTTTTGATGCTTGCTATGCTTACCTTGTTAAACACACACACACACACACACACACACACACACAATAAAAGCCTAATTTACAAACCATCACAGAAACTCTAATGGTTTCTATTAAATACTACAAAATGATGCTTTGCAGCAAGACTACAGCAAGTACAGTTATTTATTTCCATTGTTTATTATGTTAATGTTGGCTATAGCTGATATATTTACAATATATTTACAGTATACTGTAAATAGCCAGTTTAATTTACATATGTGTAGATAGTTTAAAAGACATTTTCCATTTGCTATAACTCTGTTACGTGACAAAGCATATAATTTGAGGTCAGTAAATTAACCAAAGAGCTAATTGTTCCTCCCTTAGATTAGATTAGATTAGATTAATAAAGTGTCTAATGACTGCCATCAAAAACCATGAGCCTCTTTGAGCTTCTCACTTTTCTGCACGATAAGGATCTATCTGAGATCTACCCCAACTTTTGGACTGCTCTCAGGATTGCACTTACATTGCCAGTGACTGTAGCTCAAGCAGAGAGGAGCTTTTCCAAACTCAGGTTAATCAAGACATACCTGAGGTCAACCATGTCTCAGGAACGACTCACTGGCCTCGCTGTCATAAGCAGAAATCATGCAATAGGGGAGCAGATCTCATATGATGTCATTATGCCATTATTGTCAGATTTTAGTTTCAGTTTGTGGTTTCTGTTCTGCAGTGAAGTAAATAAGTTATTTTTCTTTAGTGTGATTTGTTCTATATTAATTCTATATTTATATAATATTTGTTTCTACACAGTATATTTATTTAAGTTATGAGTAATTTAATAAAACGTGTGGTTTGTACAAAATGTGATTTTTTTTTTTAATGGGGGCGCCGGGAGGGAGTCTCGCCCAGGGCGCACTTCAGTGTAGAACCGCCACTGGGTACTCAAATGGTTCAAGTCATACTTAGAAGGGAGAGGTTATTATGTGACTATAGGAGAGCACAAGTCTAAGCGGACGTCCATGACATGCGGAGCCCCACAAGGCTCAATTCTTGCACCCTTCCTGTTTAGCCTGTATATACTCCCACTAAGTCAGATAATGAGAAAGAACCAAATTGCCTATCACAGCTATGCTGATGATACCCAGGTTTACCTAGCCTTATCTCCAAATGACTACAGCTCCATAGACTCCCTCTGCAAATGCATTGATGAAATTAACAGTTGGATGTGCCAAAATTTTCTTCATTTAAAGAAGGAGAAAACTGAGGTCATTGCATTTGGAAATAAAGATGAAGCTCTGAAGGTGAATGCAGACCTTCACTCTAGGAGTCAAACAACAAAAAATCAATTCTAGAGGCAGACCTTAGTTTCAGTAGTCATGTCAAAGCAGTAACTAAATCAGCATACTATCATCAAATCAAATCAAATTAAAATTTTATTTGTCACATACACAGTCATACACAGTACGGTATGCAGTGAAATGCTTACACGACCCGACCGCCAGTGACCTTAAAAAGAGAATTTAAAAGAAATAAATATGAATAAAAGAAATACGATAGAAAAATTACAATTTAAGTTAATTACAATTTTATAATAAATACAATTTTTTTAATGATTTTTTTATTTGGTGGAAGAAATATGGTGTGCAAGTATGCATTAAAAAAAGTGTCTTATTAAGGTGCCTTATTAAAGTGACTTTGTGCAAAGGTCCAGAATCAGAGGATCATTAGTCACATTTCAATCGAGACTTAAAACTCATCTGTTTAGCTGCGCATTTATTAAATGAGCACTGTGCTACGTCCGAACTGACTGCACTGTATTTTATATTTACTTAATTTTTTTTTATTATTAGTGGTGCTTGAAAAGCATCACTATTGTTATCTTGCAGGCTTATTATTTTTTTTCTTTTTATTCTTCCGTTTCTTCTTCCGTACAAAAGTTTGGCGCGTAACTAGTCCCGTACCGTTTGTCCTAGACCCATGAATGGGGTGTCAAATCGTGCGGCCTAATCGGGAATGGGGTGCTATGACTTTTCTAAGGGGTGGGTGGTTTATTGCCCCCGCAGGGGGCAATAAACCACCCCGAAAATCCCATTGACTTAACATTGAGGCCAACTTTGACGGATTGTACCGCGGAGAGGGAATCTTGTAGAAACGTGACATTCACCACCTTTGAAGAGGTTTGCAACCTTTGTCAGAGGATACCCCGCACAAGAGTATAAGTTCTACCCCCGGGGCAAAAGAGGTCCCCAAAGTTGCCCCATTGACTTATAATGGGGTATTTATCGAAGAATTAGTTTGTCGCAGACCCATGAATGAGGTGTCAAACCGTTCGGCTGGTTCAGGGATGGGGTGCTATGCCTTTTCTGAGGGGCTGGGCGGTTAATTGCCCCCTGCGGGGGCAATTAATCGCCCATAGACTTAACATTTTAATGGCTAGTCCCGCACCGTTTGTCATGGACCCGTGAATGAGGTGTCAAATCGTACGGCTAGTCCAGGGGTCGGGTGCTATGACTTTGCTCAGGGCTGGGCGGTTAATTGCCCCCGCAGGGGGCAATTAAACTCTCATAGACTTACCATTTTAACCGCTATGCCCGCACCGTTTGTCATACACCCATGAATGACGTGTCATATCGTGCTGCTTATCCGGGGGTAGGGTGAAATGACTCTGCTCAGGGCTGGGCGGTTAATTGCCCCCGCAGGGGGCAATTGACCGCTCATAGACTTAGCATTGAGACCAGCTTTGACTGTGTTTTTTGTAGGCCCATAAATGAGGTGTCTAACTGTGCAGCTTGATCGGGAATGGGGTGCAATGCCTTTTCTCAGGGCTGGGGTGGTTAATTGCCCCCGCAGGGGGCAATTGACCACTCATAGACTTTACGTTGAGATCAGCTTTGCCTGAGTTTGTCGTAGACCCTTGAATGAGGTGTCAACCCATTCGCCTCATTCGGGCATGGGGTTATATGGTACTACTGAGGGTGGGCAGTTAATTGCCCCCGCAGGGGGCAATTAACTGCTAGAACAACACCGTATGTCGTAGGCCCATGAATGAGGTGTCATATCGTGCGTCTTATCCGGGAGGGGTGTGCTGTGACCTGTCTAAGGGGCTGGGCGGTTAATTGCCCCCGCAGGGGGCAATTAATCGCTAGTACAGCACCATTTGTCGTAGACCCTTGAATGAGGTGTCAAACCGTTCGCCTCATTCGGGCATGGGGTTAAATGATACTACTGAGGGCGGGCGGTTAATTGCCCCCGCAGGGGGCAATTAACTGCTAGAACAACACCATTTGTCGTAGGCCCATGAATGAGGTGTCATATCGTGCGTCTTATCCGGCAGGGGTGTGCAGTGTCCTCTCTGAGGGGCTGGGCGGTTAATTGCCCCCGCAGGGGGCAATTAATCGCTAGTCCAGCACCATTTGTCGTACACCCTTGAATATGGTGTCAAACCGTGCAGCTTGTTCGGGAATGGGGTGCAATGTCTCTTCTCAGGTATGGAGTGGTTAATTGCCCCCGCAGGGGGCAATTAACCGCTGGTCCCTCACCGTTTGTCATAGACCCTTGAATGAGGTGTCATATCGTGCGTCTTATCTGGGAGGGGTGTGCAGTGCCCTGTCTGAGGGCCTAGGCGGTTAATTGCCCCAGCAGGGGGCAATTAACTGCTAGTCCAGCACCATTTGTCGTAGACCCTTGAATGAGGTGTCATATCGTGCGTCTTATCCGGGAGGGGTGTGCAGTGACCTCTCTGAGGGGCTGGGCGGTTAATTGCCCCCGCAGGGGGCAATAAACCGCTCATAGAATTGACATTGATTATACTGTGCTTTGCGCACTTGACATGATTACCATGTCCCTATCATGGAGTTAAGCTGATTAGCTAGCCTCGTGTTAGCTTGCCACGTCAAGCACCACTCACATTTTCTTCAGGAAATGTACCTCTCTAGTTATTATTATTATTGTATAATTTTTTAAAAACTGTTTCTAAATCAAATTTAAATAATTTTAAAAGTTTTAGTGCTATTATTTTCTATTTCCTTTTATAACTATCTTCTTCTCTTTTATGTAAAGCACTTTGAATTATCATTGTGTATGAAATGTGCTGTACAAATAAACTTGCCTTGCCTTGCTGTGGGGCACTGATGGTCGTTCATGAACGATTCCTTCTTATACGTTTTATAAGCCTTGTACAAAACAGCTTTATCAACATCTCAGATGATCATGTGATCTCCCATCACTTCTTTTTAATGTTAATAACCTCAAAGCAACGCTTCTAAACAAAATCATCCGCTCTTGTTTAAATTTTTATAATATATCCAACATTGCTATATTATAACAATATTTTACAAACTTGTGTTAAACCAACCGTTAAAATACACAATACATTGCCTTTCCAGTGGCTCCTAAAGCAAAGGAAACCCATTTCAAAATATTTCATGGTATTTATCCATCATCTGAGGTTTTAAGACACCGGTTTAATTTTGAACAAAATGCTTTTATACTTTCTGTAAAGTTGACATTGAGACTACTGATCACCTTTTTTTCTTTTCTTGTGAGTATTCTGCTATCTTTTGGGAAAATATGTCTTATTGGTTGGAGCCAAAGATACAATCACTGCCTGCTTTTGATAGAAAACATATTATATTCGGAAAACTTCTGAATGATTAGAATAATAACGTTCTCGTTAATTTAATGCTGATTTTAGGCACATTTTTCATTCATAAATGCAAATTTATAAAAACTAAACCTTATTTTTCAGTCTTTAAAAAGGATTTTATTTGCAATTATGTTCCATCATTGGAACATATGAAAGGTAAAAAGGACAAGAAACTTGTTGGAATAATAAGAGACTCTGGTTTATTAGAAGAAGAAAAAAGAGACCCTTTTTCATTTGTATTCACTTGTTTATTTTGCTCATTTATTTATTTTTTCTTTATGTATATTTTTATTATTATTTCCTTGAGTGCTTTTTCAATACTTATTTTTCTGTCTAATTAATGTGTGCCTTGTTTTTTGCTCAACGTTTACACAGCTTTATGATGCTATTATAAATGTATATTTTGTTCTATATTTTTGTTCAATAAAAATAAATGGAAATGGAGTCTTTTTTCGGTCCTTTGTCACGTGACTCCCACTGAGGCTATGCAGTGCAATAGATTAGTGATGGGAAGAATCCATGATGTGATCTTGTATGAGGACTGATTTATTTGTGAGAGATTGTGAATTAAAAAGTAAATTTCTGTAATGGCCGTAATACAGTGAGATCCACTCCGCGTTCTCTGTCCAGCTTGGTGAGTGCCGTCCTCGGGAAGTTTCCGGAGCTCCGACAGAAATCTCGTGCTGTTTCCCTGGCTACAAACACCTGGAGTAACGTCGCTCTGATGACGTGTTTGATGAGCGACAGCGGAACAGCCAGGCTGATTGTAAACAAACTTTCGCCGAGAACTTCTGTGGACATAACGCGGTCGGCGCAGAAGTCCGAGTTCTTTTATGGCTGTAATGCACGTTGGAATGGAATAATTGTTATGACTTAACTACTGCGGGATGGTGTATTTTAGCTTCACGCCGGCCGCCGGAAAACTAGCAAAACAAGCTATAGTCACGCGCCGCGCGCCGAGATGCAGCCAAATAACTGCAGAGGCTCAAAAACTCCAGTGTATCGGAACCACAGAGCGGACGAACAAGGAAGCACACAACGTCTTAGCAGCGCTGAAAAACGCCAAAAAACCAAAGGTAAAAAACTAAAGTTTAAAAAACAGCCTTCGGGTGAAAATAGTCCGTATAACAATAAAAACAGCAGCAGGAGAAGCGTGTAACCCCCTCAGCGCGTCCTCTCAATTCAATTTAATTTATTTTTATATAGCGCTTTTAACAATGGTCATTGTCTCAAAGCAGCTTCACAAAAATTAAAGAAATTTAACAAATCATAATAATAATAATAAATAAATAAAATAATAATAATAATAGAAAATAAATAAATAAAAACAAATAATAATAATAACTAGAGAGGTACATTTCCTGAAGAAAATGTGAGTGGTGCTTGACGTGGCAAGTTAACACGAGGCTAGCTAATCAGCTGAACTCCATGATAGGGACATGGTAATCATGTTAAGTGCGCAAAGCAAAGTTTAATCAATGTCAAGTCTATGAGCGGTTAATTGCCCCCTGCGGGGGCAATTAACCGCCCAGCCCCTCAGAGAGGTCACTGCACACCCCTCCCGGATAAGACGCACGATATGACACCTCAGTCAAGGGTCACCGACAAACGGTGAGGGACCAGCGGTTAATTGCCCCCTGCTGGGGCAATTAACAGCCCAGCCCCTCAGAGAGGTCACTGCACACCCCTGCCGGATAAGACGCACGATATGACACCTCATTCATGGGCCTACGACATACGGTGTTGTTCTAGCAGTTAATTGCCCCCTGCGGGGGCAATTAACCACCCGCCCTCAGGAGTATCATATAACCCCATGCCCGACTGAGGCGAACGGTTTGACACCTCATTCAAGGGTCTACGACAAACGGTGCTGGACTAGCAATTAATTGCCCCCTGCGGGGGCAATTAACAGCCCAGCCCCTCAGAGAGGTCACTGCACACCCCTGCCGGATAAGACGCACGATATGACACCTCATTCATGGGCCTACGACATACGGTGTTGTTCTAGCAGTTAATTGCCCCCTGCGGGGGCAATTAACCACCCGCCCTCAGGAGTATCATATAACCCCATGCCCGACTGAGGCGAACGGTTTGACACCTCATTCAAGGGTCTACGACAAACGGTGCTGGACTAGCAATTAATTGCCCCCTGCGGGGGCAATTAACAGCCCAGCCCCTCAGAGAGGTCACTGCACACCCCTGCCGGATAAGACGCACGATATGACACCTCATTCATGGGCCTACGACAAACGGTGTTGTTCTAGCATTTAATTGCCCCCTGCGGGGGCAATTAACCACCCGACCTCAGTAGTATCATATAACCCCATGCCCGACTGAGGCGAACGGTTTGACACCTCATTCAAGGGTCTACGACAAACTCAGGCAAATCTCATCTCAATGTTAAGACTATGAGTGATTAATTGCCCCCTGCGGGGGCAATTAACCACCCCAGCCCTGAGAAAAGACATTGCACCCCATTCCCGAACAAGCTGAATGGTTTGACACCTCATTCATGGGCCTACAAAAAACACAGTCAAAGCTGGTCTCAATGCTAAGTCTTTGAGCGGTCAATTGCCCCCTGCGGGGGCAATTAACCGCCCAGCCCTGAGCAAAGTCATAGCACCCTACCCCCGGATAATCCGCACGATATGGCACCTCATTCATGGGTGTATGACAAACGGTGCGGGAATAGCGGTTAATATGTTAAGTCTATGAGCGTTTAATTGCCCCCTGCGGGGGCAATTACGCGCCCAGCCCCTCAGAAAAGGCATAGCACTCCATCCCTGAACCAGCCGAACGGTTTGACACCTCATTCATGGGTCTGCGACAAAATAATTATTCGATAAATTCCCCATTATAAGTCAATGGGGCAAATTTGGGGACCTCTCCTGCCCCGGGGGTAGAACTTATACCCTTGTGCGGGCTATCCTCTGACACAGGGTGCAAACCCCCTCAAATGTGGTGAATTTCATGTTTCTACAAAACTGCCTCTCTGCGCTAGAAACCGTCAAAGTTGGCCTCAATGTTAAGTCTATGGGATTTTCGGGGTGATTAATTGCCCCCTGCGGGGGCAATTAACCACCCACCCCTTAGAAAAGTCATAGCACCCCATTCCCGATCGGGCCGCACGATTTGACACCCCACTCATGGTTCTACGACAAACGGTGCGGGACTAGTTACGCGCCGAACTTTTGACGGAAGAAGATAAAGAAAAAGAATAAGAACTAGAGAGGTACATTTCCTGAAGAAAATGTGAGTGGTGCTTGACGTGGCAAGTTAACACGAGGCTAGCTAATCAGCTTAACTCCATGATAGGGACATGGTAATCATGTTAAGTGCGCAAAGCAAAGGTTAATCAATGTCAAGTCTATGAGCGGTTAATTGCCCCCTGCGGGGGCAATTAACCGCCCAGCCCCTAAGAGAGGTCACTGCACACCCCTCCCGGATAAGACGCACGATATGACACGTCAGTCAAGGGTCACCAACAAACGGTGAGGGACCAGCGGTTAATTGCCCCCTGCTGGGGCAATTAACAGCCCAGCCCCTCAGAGAGGTCACTGCACACCCCTGCCGGATAAGACGCACGATATGACACCTCATTCATGGGCCTACGACATACGGTGTTGTTCTAGCAGTTAATTGCCCCCTGCAGGGGCAATTAACCGCCCGCCCTCAGTAGTATCATATAACTCCATGCCCGACTGAGGCGAACGGTTTGACACCTCATTCAAGGGTCTACGACAAACGGTGCTGGACTAGCAATTAATTGCCCCCTGCGGGGGCAATTAACAGCCCAGCCCCTCAGAGAGGTCACTGCACACCCCTGCCGGATAAGACGCACGATATGACACCTCATTCATGGGCCTACGACATACGGTGTTGTTCTAGCAGTTAATTGCCCCCTGCGGGGGCAATTAACCGCCCGCCCTCAGTAGTATCATATAACCCCATGCCCGAATGAGGTGAACGGTTTGTCACCTCATTCAAGGGTCTACGACAAACTCAGGCAAAGCTGATCTCAATGTTACGTCTATGAGTGGTTAATTGCCCCCTGTGGGGGCAATTAACCACCCCAGCCCTGAGAAAAGACATGGCACCCCATTCCCGAACAAGCTGCACGGTTTGACACCTCATTTATGGGCCTACAAAAAATACAATCAAAGCTGGTCTCATTGCTAAGTCTATGAGCGATCAATTGCCCCCTGCGGGGGCAATTAACCGCCCAGCCCTGAGCAAAGTAATAGTACCCCACCCCCGGATAAGGCGCACGATATGACACCTCATTCATGGGTGTATGACAAACGGTGCGGGAATAGCGGTTAAAATGTTAAGTCTATGAGAGTTTAATTGCCCCCTGCGGGGGCAATTAACCACCCAGCCCTGAGCGATGTCATTGCCCCCCACCCCCGGACAAGCCGTACAATTTGACACCTCATTCACGGGTCCATGCCAAACGGTGCGGGACTAGCCATTAAAATGTTAAGTCTATGGGCGATTAATTGCCCCCTGCGGGGGCAATTAACCGCCCAGCCCCTCAGGAATGGCATAGCACCCCATCCCCGAACCAGCCGAACGGTTTGACACCTCATTCATGTGTCTGCGACAAACTAATTATTCGATAAAATCCCCATTATAAGTCAATGGGGCAATTTTAGGGACCTCTATTGCCCCGGAGGTAGAACTTATACCCTTGTGCGGGGTATCCTCTGACACAGGTGGCAAACCTCCTCAAATGGGGCGAATTTCACGTTTCTACAAAATTCCCTCTCTGCGCCACAAGCCGTCAAAATTTGGGCTCCATGTTATCCTATGGGACTTTTTTGGGTGCTTAATTGCCCCCTGCGGGGGCAATTAAGCACCCAACCCTTAGAAAAGTCATAGCACCCCATTCCCGAATAGGCCGCACGATATGAGACCCCATTCATGGTTCTACGACAAACGGTGCGGGACTAGTTACGCGCCAAACTTTCATACGGAAGAAGAAAAAGAATAAGAATAAAAAGAAAAAGAATAATAAGTTTGCAAGATAACAATAGTGATGCTTTTCAAGCACCACTAACTAGAGAGGTACATTTCCTGAAGAAAATGTGAGTGGTGCTTGACGTGGCAAGTTAACACGAGGCTAGCTAATCAGCTTAACTCCATGATAGGGACATGGTAATCATGTTAAGTGCGCAAAGCAAAGTTTAATCAATGTCAAGTCTATGAGCGGTTAATTGCCCCCTGCGGGGGCAATTAACCACCCAGCCCCTAAGAGAGGTCACTGCACACCCCTCCCGGATAAGACGCACGGTATGACACGTCAGTCAAGGGTCACCGACAAACGGTGAGGGACCAGCGGTTAATTGCCCCCTGCTGGGGCAATTAACAGCCCAGCCCCTCAGAGAGGTCACTGCACACCCCTGCCGGATAAGACGCACGATATGACACCTCATTCATGGGCCTACGACATACGGTGTTGTTCTAGCAGTTAATTGCCCCCTGCAGGGGCAATTAACCGCCCGCCCTCAGTAGTATCATATAACTCCATGCCCGACTGAGGCGAACGGTTTGACACCTCATTCAAGGGTCTACGACAAACGGTGCTGGACTAGCAATTAATTGCCCCCTGCGGGGGCAATTAACAGCCCAGCCCCTCAGAGAGGTCACTGCACACCCCTGCCGGATAAGACGCACGATATGACACCTCATTCATGGGCCTACGACATACGGTGTTGTTCTAGCAGTTAATTGCCCCCTGCGGGGGCAATTAACCGCCCGCCCTCAGTGGTATCATATAACCCCATGCCCGAATGAGGCGAACGGTTTGTCACCTCATTCAAGGGTCTACGACAAACGGTGCTGGAATAGCGATTAATTGCCCCCTGCGGGGGCAATTAACCGCCCAGCCCCTCAGACAGGTCACAGCACACCCCTCCCGGATAAGACGCACGATATGACACCTCATTCATGGGCCTACGACATACGGTGTTGTTCTAGCAGGAAATTGCCCCCTGCGGGGGCAATTAACCGCCCGCCCTCAGTAGTATCATATAACCCCATGCCCGAATGAGGCGAACGGGTTGACACCTTATTCAAGGGTCTACGACAAACTCAGGCAAATCTCATCTCAATGTTAAGTCTGTGAGTGGTTAATTGCCCCCTGCGGGGGCAATTAATTACCCCAGCGCTGAGATAAGGCATTGCACCTCATTCCCAAACAAGCTGCACAGTTTGACACCTCATCCATGGGCCTACAAAAAACTCAATCAAAGCTGGTCTCAATGTTAATTCTAGGAGCGGTCAATTGCCCCCTGCGGGGGCAATTAACCGCCCAGCCCCTCAGAGAGGTGACTGCACACCCCTCCCGGATAAGACGCACGATATGACATCTCATTCAAGGGTCCATGACAAACGGTGCGGGACTAGCCATTAAAATTTTAAGTCTATGAGAGTTTAATTGCCCCCTGCGGGGGCAATTAACCGCCCAGCCCTGAGCAAAGTCATAGCACCCCACCCCCGGACAAGCCGTACGATTTGACACCTCATTCACGGGTCCATGACAAACGGTGCGGGACTAGCCATTAAAATGTTAAGTCTATGGGCGATTAATTGCCCCCTGCGGGGGCAATTAACCGCCCAGCCCCTCAGAAAAGGCATAGCACCCCATCCCTGAACCAGCCGAACGGTTTGACACCTCATTCATGGGTCTGCGACAAACTAATTCTTCGATAAATACCCCATTATAAGTCAATGGGGCAATTTTGGGGACCTCTTTTGCCCCGGGGGTAGAACTTATACCCTTGTGCGGGGTATCCTCTGACACAGGATGCAAACCTCCTCAAATGGGGTGAATTTCACGTTTCTACAAAATTCCCTCTCTGCGCCACAAGCCGTCAAAATTTGGCCTCCATGTTAATCTATGGGACTTTTTTGGGTGCTTAATTGCCCCCTGCGGGGGCAATTAAGCACCCACCCCTTATAAAAGTCATAGCACCCCATTCCCGATTAGGCCGCACGATATGACACCCCATTCATGGGTCTAGGACGAACGGTGCGGGACTAGTTACGCGCCGAACTTTCATACGGAAGAATAAAAAGAAGAACTAGAGAGGTACATTTCCTGAAGAAAATGTGAGTGGTGCTTGACGTGGCAAGTTAACACGAGGCTAGCTAATCAGCTTAACTCCATGATAGGGACATGGTAATCATGTTCAGTGTGCACAGCAAAGTTTAATCAATGTCAAGTCTATGAGCGGATAATTGCCCCCTGCGGGGGCAATTAACCGCCCAGCCCCTCAGAGAGGTCACTGCACACCCCTCCCGGATAAGACGCATGATATGACACCTCAGTCAAGGGTCACCGACAAACGGTGAGGGACCAGCGGTTAATTGCCCCCTGCTGGGGCAATTAACAGCCCAGCCCCTCAGAGGGCTCACTGCACACCCCTGCCGGATAAGACGCACGATATGACACCTCATTCAAGGGTCTACGACAAATGGTGAGGGACCAGGGATTAATTGCCCCCTGATGGGGCAATTAACAGTCCAGCCCCTCAGAGAGGTCACTGCACACCCCTGCCGGATGAGACGCACGATATGACACCTCATTCATGGGCCTAAGACATACGGTGTTGTTCCAGCAGTTAATTGCCCCCTGCGGGGGCAATTAACTGCCCGCCTTCAGTAGTCTCATAAAACCCCATGCCCGAATGAGGCGAACGGTTTGACACCTTATTCAAGGGTCTACGACAAATGGTGCTGTACAAGTGGTTAATTGCCCCCTGCGGGGGCAATTAACCGCCCAGCCCCTCAGACAGGTCACTGCACACCCCTCCCGGATAAGACGCACGATATGACACCTCATTCATGGGCCTACGACATACGGTGTTGTTCCAGCAGTTAATTGCCCCCTGCAGGGGCAATTAACTGCCCGCCCTCTGTAGTATCATATAACCCCATGCCCGAATGAGGCGAACGGTTTGTCATCTCATTCAAGGGTCTACGACAAACTCAAGCAAAGCTCATCTCAATGTTAAGTCTATGAGTGGTTAATTGCCGCCTATGGGGGCAATTAACCACCCCAGCCCTGAGAAAAGACATTGCACCCCATTCCCGAATAAGCTGCACGGTTTGACGCCTCATTCATGGTCCTACAAAAAACACAGTCAAAGCAGGTCTCAATACTAAGTCTATGAGCGGTCAATTGCCCCCTGCGGGGGCAATTAACCGCCCAGCCCTGAGCAGAGTCATATCACCCTACCCCCGGATAAGCCGCACGATATGACACCTCAGTCATGGGTGTATGACAAACGGTGCGGGAATAGCGGTTAATATGTTAAGTCTATGAGCGTTTAATTGCCCCCTGCGGGGGCAATTAACCGCCCAGCCCCTCAGAAAAGGCATAGCACCCCATCCCCAATCCAGCCGAACGGTTTGACACCTCATTCATGGGCCTGCGACAAAGTAAGTATTCGAAAAATTCCCCATTATAAGTCAATGGGGCAATTTTGGGGACCTCTTTTGCCCCGGGGGTAGAACTTATACCCTTGTGCTGGGTATCCTCTGACACAGGTTGCAAACCTCCTCAAATGTGGTGAATTTCACGTTCCTACAAAATTCCCTCTCTGCGCTAGAAGCCGTCAAAATGTGGCCTCAATGTTAAGTCTATGGGAATGTAGTTTTTTGGGAATTTCGGGAAAACCGTGCGTCGGATCGCTTCGGAAGTCCTGGGCAAAAAAGTTCTCCCGATCGAGCCGGACACAACGGTGTATCACACGTGGGCATCGTCTCAAAGCTGTCCGCCGTGGAAGGGTCTAAACACTTCTATGGGCATTTAATTGCCCCCTGCGGGGGCAATTAACCACCCAGCCCTGAGAAGAGTGAGAGCACACAAGTCCCGAATGAGCCACACGATTTGACACCTCATTCATGGGACTAGGATGGACGGTGCGGGACCAGTATTTCGGCAAAGGTCTCCATTATATGTCAATGGGGCAACTTTGGGGACGTCTCTTGCCCCGGGGGTAAAACTAATACCCTTGTTCGGGGTTTCTTCTGACACAGGTTGCGAACCTCTTCAAATCTGGTGAATTTCACGTTCCTACAAAATTCCCTCTCTGCGCCACAAGCCGTCAAAATTTGGGCTCCATGTTAATCTATGGGACTTTTTTGGGTGCTTAATTGCCCCCTGCGGGGGCAATTAAGCACCCACCCCTTAGAAAAGTCATAGCACCCCATTCCCGATTTGGCCGCACGATTTGACACCCCATTCATGCTGCTACGACAAACGGTGCGGGACTAGTTACGCGCCAAACTTTCATACGGAAGAATAATAAGAAAAACTAGAGAGGTACATTTCCTGAAGAAAATGTGAGTGGTGCTTGACGTGGCAAGCTAACACGAGGCTAGCTAATCAGCTTAACTCCATGATAGGGACATGGTAATCATGTCAAGTGCGCAAAGCACAGTATAATCAATGTCAATTCTATGAGCGGTTTATTGCCCCCTGCGGGGGCAATTAACCGCCCAGCCCCTCAGAGAGGTCACTGCACACCCCTCCCGGATAAGACGCACGATATGACACCTCATTCAAGGGTCTACGACAAATGGTGCTGGACTAGCAGTTAATTGCCCCCTGCTGGGGCAATTAACCGCCTAGGCCCTCAGACAGGGCACTGCACACCCCTCCCAGATAAGACGCACGATATGACACCTCATTCAAGGGTCTATGACAAACGGTGAGGGACCAGCGGTTAATTGCCCCCTGCGGGGGCAATTAACCACTCCATACCTGAGAAGAGACATTGCACCCCATTCCCGAACAAGCTGCACGGTTTGACACCATATTCAAGGGTGTACGACAAATGGTGCTGGACTAGCGATTAATTGCCCCCTGCGGGGGCAATTAACCGCCCAGCCCCTCAGAGAGGACACTGCACACCCCTGCCGGATAAGACGCACGATATGACACCTCATTCATGGGCCTACGACAAATGGTGTTGTTCTAGCAGTTAATTGCCCCCTGCGGGGGCAATTAACCGCCCGCCCTCAGTAGTATCATTTAACCCCATGCCCGAATGAGGCGAACAGTTTGACACCTCATTCAAGGGTCTACGACAAATGGTGCTGTACTAGCGATTAATTGCCCCCTGCGGGGGCAATTAACCGCCCAGCCCCTTAGACAGGTCACAGCACACCCCTCCCGGATAAGACGCACGATATGACACCTCATTCATGGGCCTACGACATACGGTGTTGTTCTAGCAGTTAATTGCCCCCTGCGGGGGCAATTAACTGCCCACCCTCAGTAGTACCATATAACCCCATGCCCGAATGAGGCGAATGGGTTGACACCTCATTCAAGGGTCTACGACAAACTCAGGCAAAGCTGATCTCAACGTAAAGTCTATGAGTGGTCAATTGCCCCCTGCGGGGGCAATTAACCACCCCAGCCCTGAGAAAAGGCATTGCACCCCATTCCCGATCAAGCTGCACAGTTAGACACCTCATTTATGGGCCTACAAAAAACACAGTCAAAGCTGGTCTCAATGCTAAGTCTATGAGCGGTCAATTGCCCCCTGCGGGGGCAATTAACCGCCCAGCCCTGAGCAGAGTCATTTCACCCTACCCCCGGATAAGCAGCACGATATGACACGTCATTCATGGGTGTATGACAAACGGTGCGGGCATAGCGGTTAAAATGGTAAGTCTATGAGAGTTTAATTGCCCCCTGCGGGGGCAATTAACCGCCCAGCCCTGAGCAAAGTCATAGCACCCGACCCCTGGACAAGCCGTACGATTTGACACCTCATTCACGGGTCCATGACAAACGGTGCGGGACTAGCCATTAAAATGTTAAGTCTATGGGCGATTAATTGCCCCCGCAGGGGGCAATTAACCGCCCAGCCCCTCAGAAAAGGCATAGCACCCCATCCCTGAACCAGCCGAACGGTTTGACACCTCATTCATGGGTCTGCGACAAACTAATTCTTCGATAAATACCCCATTATAAGTCAATGGGGCAACTTTGGGGACCTCTTTTGCCCCGGGGGTAGAACTTATACTCTTGTGCGGGGTATCCTCTGACAAAGGTTGCAAACCTCTTCAAAGGTGGTGAATGTCACGTTTCTACAAGATTCCCTCTCCGCGGTACAATCCGTCAAAGTTGGCCTCAATGTTAAGTCAATGGGATTTTCGGGGTGGTTTATTGCCCCCTGCGGGGGCAATAAACCACCCACCCCTTAGAAAAGTCATAGCATCCCATTCCCGATTAGGCCGCACGATTTGACACCCCATTCATGGGTCTAGGACAAACGGTACGGGACTAGTTACGCGCCAAACTTTTGTACGGAAGAAGAAACGGAAGAATAAAAAGAAAAAAAATAATAAGCCTGCAAGATAACAATAGTGATGCTTTTCAAGCACCACTAAAAATAATAATAAGTCTGCAAGATAACAATAGTAGTGCTGCTTCGCAAGCACCACTAATAAAAAAAAAATAAATAAATAAGCCTGCAAGATAATAGTAGTGATGCTTTTCAAGCACCACTAAAAAATAAGTATGCAAGATAACAATAGTGATGCTTTTCAAGCACCACTAATAAAAAAAAAAATAATAATAAGTTTGCAAGATAGTAGTAGTGATGCTTTTCAAGCACCACTAATTATAGAAAAGAAAATAATTGGAAGTGTGGATGTGTGAGAAAAATGTGCAGATAATAATGAGACGAATGAATGAAATGTCTCTGATGAGCAGCCAAGGGTGACGGCGACGGTGGCAAGGAAAAACTCCCTGAGATGGCATTAGGAAGAAACCTTGAGAGGAACCAGACTCAACAGGGAACCCATCCTCATTTGGGTGATAACAGATAGAAATGATATAACATCTTGTGTGTTGTGCAGGTGAAAATTCAATATGACAGAAATTATTTAAATTGTCATGAAGACCAGTTCAGCATAGGGACGAGTCAGTAGGTGTAGAGGGCAGATGAGGTCTGGATCACTGGAAGCACAGGAGCAGCATGTGTAGCTCCAACCATCATAAAGCTGAATCCAGCTGGAGCTGGTCCTTCTCTGGATGCCTCAGGAACCTCGCAGGGTCGGCCTTTGTCTACTGAAGCTGGCAAAATCTCCCGATGCCTCGGGATGGGTAGAGAAATACAGAACAGATGGGGAGAATTAGCGTAGTTGCCATTCGGTATAGGTGTACTGGAGTATGAGATTATGGGATGAGTTATGTGTATGCCAGATTAAAAAGATGCGTCTTGAGTCTACTTTTGAACTGAGAAACCGTGTCTGCTCCCCGAACACTGTCTGGAAGGCTATTCTAAAGCTTTGGAGCTAAATATGAAAAAGCCCTACCCCCTTTTGTAGATTTTGAAATTCTGGGAACTACCAGAAGTCCGGAGCTTTGTGATCTTAAGGCGCGTGGTGGATTGTAGCGCATCAGAAGACTGGTTAGGTATGTGGGAGCTAAACCATTTAAGGCCTTGTATGTAAGTAATACTATTTTGTAATTTATTCTAAACTGAACAGGTAGCCAGTGCAGGGATGATAATATTGGGGTTATATGATCATATTTTCTGGATCTAGTGAGAACCCTGGCAGCTGCATTTTGGATTAACTGAAGCTTGTTTATTGAGGATGCAGGACAACCACCTAGTAATGCATTACAATAGTCCAGTCTGGAGGTCATGAATGCATGAACTAGCTTTTCTGCATCAGATACGGATAAGATGTTCCTAAGTTTAGCAATATTTCGAAGATGGAAAAAGGCTGTTTTTGTGATATTTGAAATGTGATTTTCAAAAGACAAGTTACTGTCTAATATTACGCCCAGGTCTTTTACTGCTGAGCTGGTAATAACAGTACATCCTTCTAACCGCCGGCTGAATTGTGAAAGCTGTTGTGTGCTGGTTTTTGGGCCAATAAGTAATATCTCTGTCTTATCTGAATTTAATAAAAGAAAGTTATTGGTCATCCAATCTTTTATGTCCTGGACACACTCAGTTAATCTAGACAACTTAGGTATTTCGTCTGGTTTGGTTGAGATATATAATTGGGTATCATCAGCATAACAATGGAAACTAATCCCATGTCTTCTAATGATGTTACCCAAGGGAAGCATGTATATTAAGAACAACAGAGGTCCTAAAACTGCCCCTTGTGGGACCCCATATTTCACTGGCATTACACCAGACGGTTCTCCATTTAGATCTACAAAATGGTAGCGATCAGACAGGTAAGATCTAAACCATTTTAATGCCTGTCCCTGAATACCTATATAATTTTGTAAGCGATCTATGAGAATATTATGATCTATAGTGTCGAATGCAGCACTAAGATCGAGCAGGACTAGCAATGAGATGCAGCCTTGGTCTGAAGCTAAAAACAAGTCGTTTGTAATCTTAACTAGTGCAGTTTCTGTGCTATGATGGGGCCTGAAACCTGACTGAAATTCTTCAAGGATGTTGTTATCCTGCAAGAATGTGCAAATTTGAGCTGATACTACTTTTTCTAGTATTTTTGATATGAACGGGAGGTTTGAAATCGGTCTGTAATTTGTTATTTCATTCACATCCAAATTAGATTTTTTAAGAAGCGGCTTAATAACTGCTAACTTGAAAGGTTTAGGGACGTGACCTAGATGTAATGAAGAATTAATAATGTTTAGAAGTGGCTCTCCAACCGTAAGCATCACTTCTTTTAAAAATCTGGTTGGGATTGGGTCTAACAGGCACGTTGTTGATTTAGCCGAGGTGATGAGTTTATACAGCTCTTCCTGTCCTATACCTGTAAAGCAGTGAAAATCTAAATGTGAAGCTATAGGCTGAACTGGATCGTGAGATACTATTAGAGGTTGAACTGTTAAGTTCCATATGACTGCTTGTATAAAAGAAATAAATGTTATAAGTGACCAAGGGGAGGGGCTCCAATAAAAGAGGGCTCTTATTGTGGAGAGGGGTGGTAAGAGGAATGTTGAAGGGGGTGACAGGAGAGAGTTGAACTAGTTGTATGTGTGGAAGCCTGACGGCTAGATGTAATAAAAGTGTTATTGAATAGTTCCTGGTTTTTGTCATTTAACGGTTAACATTGGTAGCAGAGGATGGTTAGCAATTACAGAATACCACCAACCTTTGATGAAGGAAAACCTTACGAGAGCTGGAAGAATGAAGTTGGAGTTTGGATTAGAGTTACCGAGCTTGAAAAAAGTAAACAGGCTCTTGCAGTGGCTTTGGCGCTGTCGGGAAGAGCGAGGGAAACTGCGATGGAAATACCGGTAGACGATTTGAATAACGACAGCGGGATGACGACTTTACTAACTAAACTTGATGGTTTGTTTCTGAAGGAAGAAAAAGACCGGACATATGAAGCTTACTCGGACTTTGACCGAATTAAGAGAGAGAGCGGTGTATCTATGACGGATTACATCATCGATTTTGAACAACGCTACTCACGGATGCGCAAGTACAAAATGGAGCTTCCCGATGCAGTATTAGCTTTTAAACTACTAGATACCGCGTGCTTAGAAATGAAAGACCGACAGTTAGCGCTAACGGCATGTGCAGATTTGACTTTTGTGTCAATGAAGTCGGCGTTAAAAAGGATTTTTGCAGGAAATGCGTGTGTTAAAGCCGTGGGAATTAATCAGGAAAGTGCATATTTGACAGAACAGAGGCGACAGAGAAGCACACCATGGCCCCAAAATAAACCACCACGAGCACCACTGCCTGGCACCAACCCACTGGACAGGTATGGACGCAGGTCTAAATGTGCTATTTGTCAAAGTACATTCCACTGGGCAAAGGACTGCCCACACAAAGATGAACAAGTTAAACTAACTGAGGACAGAGGAACAGAGAATGTAGAAGAATGCAATATTACACTGTACACGAAAGAGTCGCTTTCTGACGCAGAAGTCTTTATGACAGAGTGTTTTGGTGCAGCTATAATAGACACAGCATGCACCCGGACTGTGTGTGGACAAGAATGGCTAGATAATTACATCACTGAGTTAAATAAAAATGAAATTAAAAAAGTAAACAAAACTGAAATACATAGCCATAGACCATTTAGATTTGGAGATGGAAAAGTGATATATTCTACAAAAATGCTGAAAATACCTGCAAAAATTGGACAGACAAAGTGTAACATAGAAACTGAGGTTGTCCCAGCAGACATTCCATTGCTTTTGAGCAAAGCCTCTCTGAAGAGAGCAGGAACAGTGCTTGACATGAAAAATGACAAAGCAATAATGTTCAGCCAACCTGTTAATCTTGAGTTTACAAGTTCTGGCCATTACTGTGTGAACATTGGAGACCACATTAAAGATATTCAGTGTAATGAGCAGATCTTAGCAATTACCGAAGACATTCCCAAGGAAGTGGAGGATGAGGATGAGATACTGACAGTTACAGAAACTATGAACTTGTCATGACACGTCAAGCCACAGCCCCACCATGATCACCTGAGAACTCCCGTTCCACTTTCCCAACCACCTCTTTCATCTGACCGCCTCATTCTCCACACACCTGTACTCCATCAGTGATCACCCATCATGCCTATATAAACCTCGCCATGACACCACCACATCGCCAGTTTATTGAGTGCCTTACCAGCCCAATTTACCAGCGTTATTTTTGTCTCAGCTTTTCATGATATCGACCTTGTTTTTGCCTCACCGACTACGTCTTTGTCTCTCGCCTCTTCGGATTCTGACTGCTGCCATTTCCCGTTGCCGACCACTTACCTGCTATCGACCACGAGCCTGGATCACGGACTGACCCTCTACTACCCGGCTTTGACCCTCGCCTGCTCAACGACCACGATTCCTCCGCGCTCCTCCTCGAGCTCATGCTGCTCGCCTCAACCAGCTCACGGGGCGCTCTCTCTCTTCCGGCGCTGCACGCTCGCGCCTCTCCGCAATACTGCTGTCACACACCGGCTCTCGCCTCAGACGCGCTGCTGCTGCTGCTGCTCAGCACTTCCGCATTCCTGCAAGGCAAACGTCACACACCGGCTCTCGCCTCGGCGCGCTGCCGCTGCTGCTCAGCACTTCCGCATTCCTGCGAGGCAAACGTCACACACCGGCTCTCGCCTCGGCGCGCTCCTGCTGCTGCTCTGCACTTCCGCATTCTTGCAATACCTTCCCCGCTCACACCACAGCACGGAGCTTAACCCACACACAGCCTGTAAATAACTCTGCCTACCTAAATCTGCGTTTGGATCCACCACGCCCTCTACCGACTCTGACAGAATAAACTGGCCTAAAAGTAATGGATCCAGCAGAGCTTGCTCACCTGAGGGGGGCGTTAGAGAACCAAGGAGTCCTCTTAGGAACACATCAGCAGGAAATCACACATATCACTACAACACTTCAAACCATCACCGAAACCTTGCAGTCTCTCTCCACTCAGGTTCAGAATCTACCACCTCCTGCATCGACTCCTAGACATTCCCCCCCAGTGCTTTCCCCCATCTATGAGCCACGCCTCCCCGCTCCGCCTACCTACGATGGGAATCCAGCCACATGTCGCTCTTTTCTGTCTCAATGTTCACTCGTTCTGGAATTGCAGGCCATGTCATTTCCCACGGAACGCTCTAAGGTCGCCTACATCATCACCCTCCTCACTGGAAAGGCGAGAGAGTGGGGAACGGCACTATGGGATGCCCAAGTTCCATGCTGCTTTTCTTACAAAACCTTCACTGAGGAAATGAGGAAGGTTTTTGATCGTTCCTTCACTGGACATCAGGCAGCTAATCAGATACTTCAGTTACGCCAGGGATCACACTCTGTTTCGGATTACGCCATTGATTTCCGGACTCTGGCCCCCTCTTGTGACTGGGACGAGAAAGCACTTTTCGACTGCTTCCTCCATGGTCTTTCTGACTCAGTCAAAGACGAACTAGCGGCTCGTGAACTCCCCTCGGATCTGCAGGGCCTCATTGACCTTGCAACACGCATCGACGCCCGCAAGCGTGTCCGACGATCGGAACGGCAGCCGTGTCTTGCACCATGCACCCCCATACCGACCCTAGTCACTCCAGAGGCACCCCCTGAACCCATGCAGATAGGCCGCGCACGCATTTCACCAAGGGAGCGCCAGCGCCGCAGAGACGACGGCGCCTGCTTCTATTGCGGCCAAACCGGTCACGTCGTACGATTCTGCCCACTAAAAGGTCAGGCCCCCCCGTAATTCTGGGGATACAGGGGGGCCCAGCTTCTTGTTCTTCCCCGGACCAGCGATCTTGTTTCTCAGTGACCTTGACCCATGGTGACCGATCCTATGCCACTTATGCTCTTGTGGACTCCGGGGCTGACCAGAACCTGATTTCCTCCTCTACTGTCTCCGAGTTTCTAATTCCCCTCACACCACTGCGCCAACCTTTCACTGTTCAGGCCCTTGATGGTAGTAGACTAACTCCCATTACTCATCGCACCACCCCCGTTACCCTACAGTTTTCAGGTAACCACACTGAAACCATTACTTTTCTGACTATCCAAAACGCTCATGCACCCATTGTGCTGGGGCTACCGTGGCTAAGGCTTCATAACCCCCACATCGATTGGAATAAGAGAAGCATCCTTGATTGGAGTCCCACCTGCCTCTCCTCATGTCTTCGCTCAGCTCCCACAGGACGGACCCCACCTGCGTCAGAAGAGGAGATCCCTGACTTAACCAAGGTTCCCCCCGAATATCACGACCTACGACAGGTGTTCAGTAAATCACGTGCTATATCCTTACCACCTCACCGCCCCTATGACTGCGCGATTGACCTCCTCTCTGGCTCCTCCCCACCCAAGGGGCGACTCTACTCCCTCTCTCGCCCAGAGAGAGAGGCAATGGAACAGTACATCAATGAATCACTTGCGGCAGGGATTATCCGCCCATCATCTTCACCGGCGGGGGCGGGATTCTTCTTCGTTGAAAAGAAAGACAAGTCCCTCAGGCCTTGCATAGATTATAGAGGGCTTAATGAGATCACGATAAAGAACCGCTACCCCCTTCCACTGATGTCATCCGCCTTTGAACTCCTCCAGAATGCCCACGTCTTCACCAAGCTGGATCTACGGAACGCCTATCACCTGGTCAGGATACGAGAAGGTGACGAGTGGAAGACTGCCTTTAACACCCCTACTGGCCATTACGAATATCTCGTAGTTCCATTTGGCTTAACCAATGCACCGGCCGTCTTCCAGGCTCTCATTAATGACGTCCTTAGGGATTTTCTCAACGTATTCGTCTTCGCATATCTGGATGACATCCTAATATTTTCACGCTCTACCAGGGAACACAAATGTCACGTACGCCAGGTCTTGCAGCGCCTGTTGGAGAACAAGCTATACGTCAAAGCAGAGAAGTGTGAGTTCCACTGTACCTCCACCTCATTTTTGGGTTACTCCATCTCCCCTATGGGCATCCAAATGGACCCCACCAAGGTCAAGGCGGTCACCGACTGGCCATCACCGTCCTCAAGGCGTGAACTTCAACGGTTCCTGGGGTTCGCTAACTTCTATCGGCGCTTCATTCGAAGTTATAGCACGGTGGCGGCCCCACTTACTACACTCACTTCATCAAAGGTCTCGTTCCGATGGAACCCTCTGGCCGATAAGGCCTTCATGGAACTTAAGCGCCGCTTCACCACAGCCCCAGTTCTCAAGTTTCCAGACACTTCTCTCCAGTTTGTCGTGGAGGTAGACGCATCCGAGACGGGAGTAGGGGCCGTCCTGTCACAGAGATCTCCGGAGGATAACAAGCTCCACCCCTGCTCCTTTTTCTCCCGCCGTCTCACACCCCCAGAACGCAACTACGGCATTGGAGATCGTGAACTTTTGGCGGTCAAACTGGCACTCGAGGAGTGGAGACATTGGTTGGAGGGTGCAGAACACCCCTTCCTCGTCTGGACCGACCACCGGAACCTTGAATACCTAAAGACGGCAAAGAGACTGAACTCACGTCAGGCACGATGGTCACTGTTCTTCTCCCGCTTTCATTTTACGTTGTCTTACCGCCCGGGTTCCAAGAATATCAAGCCTGATGCCCTCTCCCGACAGTTTTCAACTCCTCATGACACGATGATACCGGAGACAATCCTTCCCCCTCATTGCCTCGTGGCAGCAACCCGACTTGAGGTGGAGCACCTCGTCCAGCAGTCCCTCAAACGAGAACCAGGCCCAAGCGCTGTCCCCCCCAACAAACTCTTCGTTCCCGCCTCCGTGCGTTCACAGGTGTTGGACTGGGCCCATAGTTCCAGGTTGGCGTGCCACCCTGGGGTAACACGCACCTTCTTCCTCCTACACCAACGCTTCTGGTGGCCCACGTTCAAACAGGACGTCAAGGACTTTGTAGCTTCTTGTGACATCTGTTCCAGGAACAAGAACTCTAACCGACCCCCTGAGGGTCTACTCAGACCCCTCCCCATCCCTCACCGCCCCTGGTCCCACATCTCCGTCGATTTCGTCACTGGACTACCACCATCACAAGATAACACCTGTATCTTAACTGTTGTAGATCGCTTTTCCAAGGCAGCTCATTTCATTCCACTACCCAAACTTCCGACCGCCAAAGAAACAGCTGAGCTCCTGGTCAACCATGTCTTTCGACTTCACGGACTCCCCATCGACATTGTTTCAGACAGGGGACCCCAGTTCTCTGCCCAGTTCTGGAAGGCCTTTTGCAACCTCGTCGGTGCCACCCCCAGTCTCTCATCTGGTTTTCACCCCCAAACTAACGGCCAAACAGAACGGATGAACCAGGAATTGGAGAAAGCCCTAAGGTGCATGGCCTCTCGGGACCCATCCTCCTGGAGCCGCTTCCTCCCCTGGGTGGAGTATGCCCACAACACGCTCCCTACTTCCTCCACAGGCATGTCTCCTTTCCACTGCTGTCTGGGTTATCAACCACCCCTTTTTCCGACCCAAGAAGAGGAGGTAGCTGTTCCATCAGCCCTAGCTTTTGTTCGTCGCTGCAAGAGGACTTGGCAACGGGCCCGCAATCAGCTGCTACGCACTGTAAGCACCTTCCAGCGTCAGGCTAACCGTCACAGGTCATCAGCTCCCCGTTATCGCATCGGTCAGAGGGTCATGCTATCCACACGCGACCTTCCCCTTAAAACCACGTCAAGAAAGCTCTCTCCAAGGTTCGTCGGCCCCTTCACGATCAACCGCGTCATCAACCCATGTTCTGTCCGACTCTCTCTACCCCTCTCCATGCGTCGAATTAACCCCACCTTCCATGTCTCCCAAATTCGCCGCCTGGTCCCTTGCCCACTATCTACACCACCTCAGCCTCCCCCACCCCCCCGATTAATAGAGGGGGGCGAAGCCTTTACGGTCCGCAGACTCCTCAAGTCTCGCCGCCGCGGACGTGGCCTCCAGTACTTAGTAGACTGGGAGGGCTACGGCCCCGAAGAAAGAAGTTGGGTACCTGCTAGATTCATCCTAGACCGTTCCCTAATCACCGACTTCCACAGACTACACCCTGAGGCACCCACAAGAACGCCTGGGGGCGTTCATAGGGGGGAGGGTACTGTCATGACACGTCAAGCCACAGCCCCACCATGATCACCTGAGAACTCCCGTTCCACTTTCCCAACCACCTCTTTCATCTGACCGCCTCATTCTCCACACACCTGTACTCCATCAGTGATCACCCATCATGCCTATATAAACCTCGCCATGACACCACCACATCGCCAGTTTATTGAGTGCCTTACCAGCCCAATTTACCAGCGTTATTTTTGTCTCAGCTTTTCATGATATCGACCTTGTTTTTGCCTCACCGACTACGTCTTTGTCTCTCGCCTCTTCGGATTCTGACTGCTGCCATTTCCCGTTGCCGACCACTTACCTGCTATCGACCACGAGCTTGGATCACGGACTGACCCTCTACTACCCGGCTTTGACCCTCGCCTGCTCAACGACCACGATTCCTCCGCGCTCCTCCTCGAGCTCATGCTGCTCGCCTCAACCAGCTCACGGGGCGCTCTCTCTCTTCCGGCGCTGCACGCTCGTGCCTCTCCGCAATACTGCTGTCACACACCGGCTCTCGCCTCAGACGCGCTGCTGCTGCTGCTGCTCAGCACTTCCGCATTCCTGCAAGGCAAACGTCACACACCGGCTCTCGCCTCGGCGCGCTGCCGCTGCTGCTCAGCACTTCCGCATTCCTGCGAGGCAAACGTCACACACCGGCTCTCGCCTCGGCGCGCTCCTGCTGCTGCTCTGCACTTCCGCATTCTTGCAATACCTTCCCCGCTCACACCACAGCACGGAGCTTAACCCACACACAGCCTGTAAATAACTCTGCCTACCTAAATCTGCGTTTGGATCCACCACGCCCTCTACCGACTCTGACAGAACTCAGCAGAAAAAAAACAAAATCCTGATGAAGCTTCATAAACAATTCGGTCATGCTTCTGCTGAGAGACTACAAAGGCTCCTTAGTAGCTCAGGCAACAAAGACCCAGAATGCAACATCATCTTACAAAAAATTGTGAGCGAATGTGAAATATGTCAAAGATACAAAAAAAATAAAGCAAGACCAGTTGTTGGTCTACCACTAGCGTCTCAATACAATGAAACTGTGGCTGTAGACCTGCATGAACTCGAACAAGGTGTGTGGTATCTCCATATTATTGATCAGTTCACAAGGTTTAGTGCAGGGAGTATTCTGACCACCAAAAGGTCCTGTGAAATAGTGAAACATTTTGTCCATGACTGGATAAGTGTACATGGTCCACCTCAGAAACTGTTCAGTGACAATGGTGGAGAATTCAACAATGATGAGGTGAGAGATATGGCAGAGAACTTTAACATAGAAATAAAGACTACAGCAGCATACAGCCCATGGAGCAATGGTCTTCTGGAGCGACACAACCAAACACTTAGTGAAATCATAATGAAGGTGAAGACAAGTACTGGTTGTGATTGGAACACTGTGATGGACTGGGCTCTTATGGCAAAGAACACCATGCAAAATGTCTATGGTTACAGTCCTCATCAGTTAGTGTTTGGGCAGAATCCTAACCTACCCTCTGTACTAACTGATCAACCTCCAGCCTTGGAGGGAACTACAAAAAGTGAATGGGTGGCAAGACACATTTCTGCGTTACATACATCAAGAAAGGCTTTTACAGAAGCTGAATGTTCAGAAAGAATACGAAGAGCACTGCGAAAGCAACTACGTCACACAGATGAAAAGTATGAAATGGGTGACAAAGTGTACTACAAGCGGATGGACTGTCCAGAGTGGAAAGGACCGGGAATTGTTATTGGCCAGGATGGTGCGGTGGTGTTTGTCAGACATGGAGGAACATGCATTAGGGTACCTCAACTCAGATTGAGAAAAGTAAATACAGAAAGCGAGCGTCAAATTATAACACATGCAGGCGCAGAAAATGACATAGACTATGAACAAGGACAGGAGTTGGATTATGACAAGCAAGGGACAGGGGAAGAACTGATCGAGATGCAGCAGGAGGTGAGACAATTGGAGAACACAGAAGTAATCTCTAGGGTGCCTAGTGAAGCAGAACACCACCCACTTGACATTACAGAGACTTTTACAACAAGACAGAAATGTGATTTCAGCTTAAAAAATGGACAAATTGTGAAATACAAGGACAGACAAAAGGGTGTCCTACAAAGAGCTAAAGTTTTGGGACGTGCAGGTAAAGCTACAGGTAAATATAAAAGCTGGTATAATTTGATGCTCATTGAGCCCACTGATGTTGCAGGCAGTATGGAGTCAGTTGACATGTCAAATGTAGAAGACCTACAGGTAGAACCTACTGTAACAAATGCAAGTATATCAGATGTCTGTGAAGACATATTTGTAACAAAGGACATAACATTTGACTTGGCAAAACAAAATGAGATGAAGAGCTGGTATGAAAACAAGGTATTTGAGGAAGTGAAGAATCAGGGACAGAAATATATTTCCACTAGATGGGTTTGTACCCTCAAAGAGACACCTATTGGACCAGTACCAAAAGCACGACTAGTGGCTAGAGGTTTTGAGGAGCTGGAGATGTCAGATCTGCAAAAGGACTCGCCCACATGTGCTTCAGAAGCACTACGGCTACTTGTGGCAGTGATCTGTCAAAGACAATGGACTCTTAATTCCATAGACATAAAATCTGCCTTTCTTCAGGGTATGGAATTGTCACGTGACATCTATGTCAAGCCTCCTCCTGAGGCCAGCTGTGAGGGAATACTATGGAAGCTCAAAAAATGTGTATATGGGTTAGCAGATGCTTCACTGTACTGGTACAACAGAGTAAAGGAAATTGTAATAAAGGCGGGAGGAAAGATATCCAAAGTAGATCCTGCTGTTTTCTATTGGTTAGATAAGAAGTCCACTGTGACTGGTGTACTTGCTTGTCATGTAGATGACTTTATTTGGGGTGGCACACAAAGCTTCACTACAACTGTAATACCTCTCCTTCGGGCAAAGTTCCAGGTAGGACGTGAGGAACATGAGAGCTTCTGTTACCTGGGAATAGACTTTGAAACTGTGAACGAAAAGGTGCAAATACATCAGGAAAGCTACATTCAGCGTATGCAGACCATACATTTGGATCCATGTCGATCTGTTGAACAAGACTCACCCCTTACTGAGGAAGAAAGAGACACACTCAGATCCAAGGTGGGTCAAATTCTTTGGGTTGCAAGACAGAGCAGACCAGATGTCATGTTTGATGCAAGCAACTTGGCGTCAAGCATAAAAAATGCAACTGTGCAAACAATTCAGGAAGCAAACAGAGTTGTGTGCAAACTTAAGTCTAAAAATGTCATTCTGAACTATCAACACCTGGGGAGTGACAATACTCTTAAAATTATTGTATTCAGTGATGCCTCCTTTGGAAATCTTTCAGATGGAGGAACTCAGGGCGGCCATTTAATTGTTCTGATGGGTGAAGATGGAAAGTTCTCCCCTCTTTCTTGGCAGTCAAAAAGAGTCAAGAGGATTGTGCGGAGTACACTTGCTGGAGAAACGCTGGCGATGTCTGATGGCATTGATAATGCCATATTTCTGGCTACACTGTTTTCTGAACTGACCACTGGTGGTGCTAACGATACACCACCAATAATATGTGTCACGGACAATCATTCACTTGTTGATGCACTAAAGTCTACAAAATCAGTTGCTGAAAAACGACTACGTCTGGAAATAAGCAGCATCAAAGAGCTTATCCAAGCACAAAAGATTGAGCGTGTGTTGTGGTACAACACAAAAGAACAACTCGCAGACTGCCTCACGAAAAAGGGTGCTTCAACTCTACAGTTACTTAAAGCACTTAGTTTGGGACAATGGACACTTGAATAAAATATGCACACATTTAAGCACTTTCACGAAGAAAAAAATATATATATATATTTTGTTATTGGTTTCTTGTTCAAAAGAGTAGTTGTCCATTTGAATGTTCTGGAAAAAAAAAAAAAAAAAAGGATGGAGTTTTGTTAAGTTCCATATGACTGCTTGTATAAAAGAAATAAATGTTATAAGTGACCAAGGGGAGGGGCTCCAATAAAAGAGGGCTCTTATTGTGGAGAGGGGTGGTAAGAGGAATGTTGAAGGGGGTGACAGGAGAGAGTTGAACTAGTTGTATGTGTGGAAGCCTGACGGCTAGATGTAATAAAAGTGTTATTGAATAGTTCCTGGTTTTTGTCATTTAACGGTTAACAGAACCTCCGTTATTTTCTTCCTGATATTATTGATTTTTTCATTAAAGAAGTCCATAAAGTCTTCACTTCTAAACTGTGATGGGATACTCTCTGCGGGCCTCTTAGGTTTTGTTAGGCGAGCCACTGTACTAAATAAGAACCTGGGATTGTTTTGGTTTCTTGCTATCAGTTGGCTAAGATGCTCAGTCCTAGCAGTTTTTAGAGCCTGTCTATAGCTGCACATACTGTCTTTATACGCAATTCGAAAAACTAATTTAGTTTTCCTCCATTTTCGCTCAAGGTTACGGGTTGCTCTCTTTAGGGCGCGAGTATGACTGTTGTACCACGGTGCAAATGTTTTATCTCTGACTTTTTTTAATCTGATGGGAGCAACAGTGTCTAATGTACTGGTAAGTATAGTGCCCATGCTGCTAGTCACTTCATCTAGATCATCTGCATTTAGGGGTCTAATAAGAAATTGGGACAGATCCGGCAGATTACTTGTGAATCTGTCTTTAGTAGTGGGATTCATATTTCTAACAGATTGATAACGTGGGGAGACACAGCTAATCTGTTCTACGGGTAGAGTATATGTCAGGAGGTGATGATCTGTGATATCATCACTTTGAGGTATGATCTCTATATTAGAGACATCTATACCATGGGATATAATTAAATCTAGCGTATGATTAAAGCGGTGAGTTGCTCCAATTATATTTTGCTTAACCCCAAAGGAATTTAGTAAATCCATAAATGTGAGTGCTAAAGCGTCGTTAGCGTCATCTACATGAATGTTAAAGTCTCCTACTATCAACACTTTGTCAGAGTTAATAGGTCTGATAGCAGATGTCCAAATTCTTTAAGAAAATCGCCATATGGCCCCGGGGGTCTGTACACGGTGGCCAGGGTAAAATATAGCAAGGGTTTATTACGCATTTCATTTAGTGCAACATTAATGATAAGCACTTCAAATGAATTAAACCTGGGCCTTATTTTCTGGGTAACAGTGAGTACATCATTGTAGATAGTGGCGACACCACCACCGCGACCAATTAGACGGGGCTCGTGCTTATAGAAATATCCTGACGGAGTAGACTCATTCAGACCAAAATATTCATTTGGTTTAAGCCAGGTTTCAGTGAGACAGAGTGCGTCAAGGCAATAATCTGAGATAATTTCATTAACAATAAGTGCTTTAGGCGCAAGGGATCTAATGTTGAGTAGTCCAAACTTTAGAGGTGGATTTTGACTACTTATTTTGCCTTTTTCTGGTTTTATGGTTATCAGATTGTTTCGGGCAAATTTAACAAATTTATTCTTTTTTCTCAGTATTCGGGGAACAGACACAGTTTCTATAGGACAAGTTATGTGTGTGCGTCTATCACTACGGTGAGTTGTGATGTGTCTAATATGTTTGGAATCTACAGTATGACTTACCGCCAGTCAGATGGTTCGTAGTGTTCTGGAGATGTTGTCAGAGAGGACCGCTGCTCCAGCTCTGCTAGGGTGTAGGCCATCGGTGTGATAGAGCCTAGGACGCTCCCAGAAAACATTCCAGTTATCAACAATGCGTAATTTCTGTTGTTGACACCAAGATTGTAACCATTCATTAAAGGCAAATAATCTACTGAACTTCTCGATTCTTCGCTGAAATGTGGGAAGCGGTCCAGATACGATGATCCTTGTCATGGGTGATGTGCTGCGGACCTTCTCGACCAGGCTCCTGAAGTCCTTCTTTAGGATCTCCGTCTGCCTCAGCCTGGTGTCGTTCGTGCCGGCATGAAGAACCACAGCTCCAATGTTCTTCCTCAGGGCAGCAGGCACCTGTGCAGCAACATCAAGAACACGTGCACCAGGTAAACAGCTTGTGTGCACCTTACCTTTAGCCGTGGTAGCACGCACGTGACGAACGATGGAGTCTCCGATGACCAGGACGTCGTGTGCCGTCTCGCGGAGAGGAGCGAAGCGGTTTCGGGTCGAGATGTCGAAGACGGGTGGTGGTGGTGGAGGGGGAGAGGTCCTCGCCCGGGGCTTGGCGTGCTTCTTCCGCCGCTGCTGTATCCAGGGTCCGTGGTATCCCGGCGCCGGGGTGTAGGAACACTGGGCGGGCTGCGTCCTTGGTGTGTTGGACCTGAGCAGAGAAACACGCGGGGTTGAGGTTGTCGGAGAGATTGTGTCACGCCGAGAGTTTACCTGGGACAGGTGAGCGTCGGTCCGTGACGATTCCAGCGTGGCTTTCCGCTGCTGTAGCCGGGCCAGCTTCACCTGTAGCTCACGGATCAGCTTCTTCACGGCCTCCACCTCCAAATCCACCGAGTGCAGCTCCAATGTCTCCTCACCTGCACTCAGAGGCAGAATCACAACCGACATGGTGTCTAAACACGGAAAATAATCGGTGTGAAGAAGCGAAAACAAACTTTACAAACAAACAAACGTGATAGCCGGGCTAGCGGGCTAGCGATGCTAATGCTAATTAGCGATGCTAATGCCGGCTAAAAGCGGTGTGCTGCAAAACAATTAAAACTTAACGATATAACACGCGTTTCGAGTAAATATATTATAAGATACTTATCCGTTTTATGTACACTCTTCGTAAGGGGACGAAAAAGTTTAAAAGTTGGTCAGTATGGTGGAGCTCGGAAAAAAGCAGCGTCTCAGCGTCCTCGTACAAGTGTCCTCTGTCCCCCCTCAGCGTGTCCTCTGTCCCCCCCTCAGCGTGTCCTCTGTCCCCCCTCAGCGTGTCCTCTGTCCCCCCCTCAGCGTGTCCTCTGTCCCCCCCTCAGCGTGTCCTCTGTCCCCCCCTCAGCGTGTCCTCTGTCCCCCCCTCAGCGTGTCCTCTGTCCCCCCCTCAGCGTGTCCTCTGTCCCCCCTCAGCGTGTCCTCTGTCCCCTCTCAGCGTGTCCTCTGTCCCCTCTCAGCGTGTCCTCTGTCCCCTCTCAGCGTCCTCTGTCCTCTCTCAGCGTCCTCTGTCCTCTCTCAGCGTCTGTTCCCTTTGTTGTGCTTGAAATCAAAGTCGTCGCTTAAATATGGCCAGGGCGTTTTTTGCTTCATAAGCATTTGTTGGCGTTTCACTTACATCTGTGTCTGTATCACTGACACCTTTCTGTCTCCATCGTTCTTGTGAATTTAGCGCGTTTGTTCTCCATCAATCAGTGCAGTGGTTTCCTGGGGTGCGGGGTTTCTGGATTACAGCACTGTATCCTTTTGCACATCACTTCATCATGTTATCTCTAAGGCCCTTAACCCTCAACTGCTCAGATGTGTAATGAGATAAAAATGTAATTCGCTCTGGATAAGAGCGTCTGCCAAATGCCTAAATGTAAATGTAATACATTTCACTTATTTATAAAGAGCACAAACTGGGCTTTCATAGTGATGTAAAAGTTGATGTAAAAGTTAGATTATGTGTGACTTTTAAACTTTGTCAAAGCACACACAAAAAAAATAAAATTTCAAACTCTAGCAGAAAAACTGTGAAAATAGAGAATAAATATCCATTTACATTTAGGCTTACGAGAACTTAGACTTGCTTTGAAATTTCGGTCATTGAGTAGATACTTGCACTGGGTTACTACCTAAGTGCCACCAGTCAAACACGGTTTAGAATTGTATTCATTATTTTTATTTTATTGGGAGTGGCGGTAAGTATTGAAGAAAACCTTGCAGGTTGTTTTGAACACACAATTGCGTTCATGAAAGTCCCGGGTGTGTGGCCACAGCGAAACAACTAAATTATAACACTCAAAGAGCTTTTATTTGGGGTTAAGTAACTGTTCCTAACTGTTTTTCTCAGCAGACCTTCTGTTTAACTCAATAATCCACGACTGGTGATGAATATGTCAGATGTATTGACACCCGGTTCAGGTGACACTAGGTTTTCCCAGGACTTCTATTGATGTCTCAGCTGTTCACACCTACTGTATACACACTCGGATTCCTCACTGAGGTTCACTGAGGCCAGGGACAGAAACTAAAGAGAAAAGAAAAACAGAAAGAAAACAAAAGTCAGGAGTTTCTGAAACATTTGTTGAAATGCAATTCTTATGCAGAAAAACAAAACTACACAGCAAAAATGTTACATGTTCAATATCATCACAGTGTTATATTATAACTGACATAAAGCTGCTCACATCGGCGTGCACCTTCACATTGCAGAAGGCATTTATTTAGCCTGTATATATTTGTGCGTGTTTTTCTAGGGTAATATTATTGACTTTACATTTCGTCTGCTTTGTAAAAGTTGTCACACTGTGTGCGCTGCTGATTGTTGTTGTCACACATGTTAACCAGTGTCATGTCTGCAAGTTGGCAGATCCCCGACCCAAGATGGTGGCGATGTTGACGTATGCTTAGAGGCCCAAGGCGACATCTAGTCAGTATATACAGTACAGTGGCCTGCAAAAGTATTCGGCCCCCTTGAACTTTTCCACATTTTGTCACATTACAGCCACAAACATGAATCAATTTTATTAGAATTCCACGTGAAATACCAATACAAAGTGGTGTACACGTGAGAAGTGGAACGAAAATCGTACGTGATTCCAAACATTTTTTACAAATAAATAACTGCAAAGTGGGATGTGCGTAATTATTCAGCCCCCTGAATCAATACTTTGTAGAAACACCTTTTGCTGCAATTCCAGCTGCCAGTCTTTTAGGGTATGTCTCTACCAGCTTTGCACATCTAGAGACTGAAATCCTCGCCCATTCTTCTTTGCAAAACAGCTCCAGCTCAGTCAGATTAGATGGACAGCGTTTGTGAACAGCAGTTAACCTTCTTATTTGATTTTGATTGGAATGGAAGACAATGGTGGTAAGTTTTGGGAATCATTTTGACTGACTATTTTTAAATTACTTATTTGAAAGAAATGTAATGTTTTTTCCTCTATCCAATTTTGGCATTGATGCCTCAAAAGAAGATGCTTCACTTGGCAGACTAGTGAACGATGAATACAAAACTCCTAATTGTAAAATTAAAATAATAGGTGTTGAAGGCAAACCACATTTGTGCTTGTTTTCAATTAAGGACATACAGTAGCTCCAGGAGAAGAAATATACAATCATGGAGATTCAAACTGGCCATGGCGTACTCTGGTAATTAGGTCTCTATTTAATTTGAGTTGGGGTTGTTGAATTGTGTTAGTTGTTCAGTGTTGTGATACCTGGTGACCAGAAAAGAACAACTTAATTGGTTTCTGGTCTGTCTATTAAATATTAATGATGGAGTATTGACACAGCGTTACATAGTGCAGACATAAACTTGTTCTTGTTGAAATGGCCTTCCAGTTTTCAGAGCAGGTTCTCTCTTTACAGATAAAGCCGAGCAGTCCCTCGCAGTGGTGAGACCACGCCCTCAGAGGAAGAGACACGCCCTCCTACCAAGCCAACTGAACAGGTAAATATTCTTGGTTTAGTTCAAGCTCTTGATCTTCTGATAAGACACAATGGTCGTATTGATCCTTTTAGACTCTCAGTAGATTTCAAATGTAATCTACCCTGGTGTGAAAAAGTATTTGCCCCCTTACTGCTTTCTAATTGTTGTGCATATTTGTCACACTTAAAGGTTTCAGATAGTCAAACAGAATTAAATATTAGTCAAAGGTAACAGAAGTAAACATGTCATGAAGGTTTTTATAATTAAGGGAAAGCAAAATCCAAAACTACGTAGCCCTGTGTGAAAAAGTGTTTGCCCCCTAAACCTAATAACTGGTTGGGCCACCCTTAACAGCAACAACTGCAGTCAAGTGTTTTTGATAACTTGCAGTGAGTCTGTTACAGCGCTGTGGAGGAACACTGGTCCACTCATCTTTGCAGAATTGTTGTAATTCAGCCACTTTGGAAGGTTTTCGAGCATGAATCGCCTTTTTAAGGTCACGCCACAGCATCTCAATTGGATTCAGGCCAGGACGTTGATTAGGCCACTCCAAAGTCTTCATTTTGTTTTTCGTCAGCCATTCAAATTCAAATTCAAATGTTATTTGTCACATACACAGTCATACACAGTATAATATGCAGTGAAATGCTTACACGACCGCCAGTGACCTTAAAAAGAAAATAAAAGCTTGTACGTAAAATAAATAATCAATAAAAAGGAAATACTAAAGAAATAAATTTAACTAGTAAAATTAACTGTACAATAAGGGCATAATAAAATATTGCAAAATATAGAAATATAGGGGGGGAGTATATATATATGTATAGAATTTAAAGTGTCAGTGGTTGTGCAAATATGCATGAAAGGTGACTAGTGAAAGTGACATGTGCAATTGTCCAGATGTATAAATATTTAGTGCAAGTGTGTATGAATGTGTCCATGATTGTCCAGTCAGTGTTGTGAGCTTAAAAGATGTTATTAGTCCTGTGTGGAGGTATGATTGAGAGACCTTATCGCCTGCGGGAAGAAGCTCCTCCTCAGTCTCTCTGTGTTGGCCTTTAGGGAGCGGAATCTCTTCCCAGACCGCAACCAAGAGAACAGTCCATTACTGGGGTGACTGAGGTCCTTCATGATCTTCCTGGCCTTAGTCCAGCACCTCCTGCTGTAGATCGAGTGCAACTTTGTTCAACAAAGCTGCGCAAGCAAGTAGCTGCATTGTCCACAGTATTAAACCTTAAAGACAACGAGTGGATCAATTAGCCAACTTCCTTGGACACGACATCAGGGTTCATCGCGAGTTCAACCGCCTCCCTGAAAACACGCTACAGCTGGCAAAGTGGAGAAATGGAAACTGCCAGAACTCCAGCGTAAAGGATTGGATGCTATAACAATAGACCCACAAGGTAAATAGAATTGTGTAATACTGTATAACTTTAACACAATAGGTAATCATGATTAGAAGTGTTGTCAATATCTTCTAAAATATCAAACATTCACAGGTAATTTAATATCGCAGCAATGTATTAGAAATTTAGCTTCACAGATTTTTGTAACAGGCCGCATCAAGACAAGATAAGTAGAAATGGTGTGATGGTGGCATTCAAAACTTTATACTTTGGTCTTAATCAGATGAAATAGATGTGTCCAGCGACAGGTCCGATGATGAGGCAGATCCGGAAACTTCGAGCTGTAGAAGTGAAGAGTGTGAGGAGCATGTGAATGGTACGCGTGTTTACACCGCGTTCCAAATTATTACGCAAATGATATCTTTCCCTGTTTTTCATCATTAGTCAATGCAAATGGCAGTCGGTATAATTTTCATAAGGGTATAATTAAAAATTTATTGAACAAAACTCCTAATAATATTTATTTCAAAAATAAAAAACTGAAAATGCACTGTTCCAAATTATTATGCACAACAGAGTTCAAACATTTTATAGGTTGTAAAGAACTGAAAATGGGCTTTTGTTGAATTTGCAGCATTATGAGGTCATATTTACTGAAATCAAAAACTATTTCAATCAAAAACATCCTAACAGGGCTACATGTTACATCTTAACATAGGACCCCTTCTTTATATCACCTTCACAATTCTTACATCCACTGAACTTGTGAGTTTTTGGACAGTTTCTGCTTGAATTTCTTTGCAGGATGTCAGAATAGCCTCCCAGAGCTGCTGTTTTGATGCGAACTTCCTCCCACCCTCATAGATCTTTTGCTTGAGGATGCTCCAAAGGTTCTCAATGGGGTTGAGGTCAGGGGAGGATGGTGGCGTGTCTCATCTTTTATTCCCATAGCAGCCAATGATACAGAGGGATTCTTTGCAGCATGAGATGGTGCATTGTTATGGAACGATATCGCGGACAATATTCAAATGCAATTGCGTTTCCCATATGTGGACGCACAAACTGCGCCATAATTCAAATGCAGTTGCTAATCCATTTACAATTGCATTTCCAACACGTTACACAGAAACCTGTCAATCAGCGTCAGGGGCGGGTCTATACTGTGGGGCGGGATTGTATGGGGAGTGACGTCACTCGCACTCGCCGACCAAGAGGGGGATATTTGAGCACTGGAGGTGAACCGAGATTATCTCATTTGTTTATCAAGAAATAAACACACAAAAATGACAAATCGCATATTTTCTTGCTCCGGAGTGGACAGAGAAGTTTTTACAATTAAAATATTTTTAGATCTTCTCCTGTTACAGCCTGCTGGAGCTAAATCTTTCAGAAACGCTGCGTACCGGTGTTATGCGCTAAAATGCCTCCCTGCCACGGATTGCACCCCCCAACATAACCTCTATCAAATATTATATTACAACATAAATTAATAGGTTTATGATTTACAAATTGCACCAAACGAATTTGATTATAAAATAATCTATATAAAAAAAACACATGTAGTATAGGGGGGAAATATATTAATTATATATTATTTTCATATACAACCCCTGGCAAAAATTCTGGAATCACCGTCTCAGAAGATGTTCATTCAAATGTTTAATTGTGTAGAAAAAACAAGCACATACTGTACATGCCACAAAACTATTTTCACTCAACAATCCAAACTTCTGGCTGTATAAAACACTTAAAAAAACAAAACTAAGAAAGATAACTATAGTCAATGACAACTGTTTTAACAACTCAAACAGAGGAAAAATATATGGAATCACCAAATAAAAACACTACTTGTACTTTGTTGCAGCACCTCTGGCTTTTATAACAGCTTGAATTCTCTGAGGCCTGGATTTAACTAATGTCCAACAGTATACTTCATCAGTCTGTCTCCAGCTTTGTCTTATTGCAGTTGCCAGATCAGCTTTGCAGGTTGGAGCCTCGTCCTGGACCATTTTCTTTCATTTCCACCACAGATTTTCAATTGGATTAAGGTCCGGACTATTTGCAGGCCATGCCATTGACATTATATGTATTTCCTGTAGGAATGTTTTCACAGATTTTGCCCTATGGCACGATGCATTATCATCCTGAAAAATGATGCTACCATCACCAAACATCCTTTCAACTGATGGAATAAGAAAAGTCTCCAAAATCTCAACATAAACTTGTGCATTTATAGAAGATGTAATGACTGTCATGTCTCCCCCATACCTTTACCTGACATACAACCCCATATCAATAATGATTGTGGAAATTTGCATGTTTTCTTCAGGCAGTTGTCTTTATAAATTTCATTGGAACGGCACCAAACAAAAGTTCCAGCATCATCACCCTGCGCAATGCAGATTCGTGATTCATCACTGACTCTAACTCTCATCCAGTCATCCGCAGTCCAAGATTGTCTTTCTTTAGCCCACTGAAACCTTGTTTTTGTTCTGTTTAGATGTTAATGATGGTTTTCTTTTGGCTTTTCTGGATGTAAATCCCATTTCTTTTAGGCGATTTCTTACTGTCCGCTCACAGACATTGACTCCACTTTCTGACCATTTGTTCCTCATTTGTTTTGTTGTGCATTTTCTGCTTTCAAGTCATATTGCTTTAAGTTTTCTGTCTTGGTGCTTTGATGTCTTTCTTGGTCTACCAGTACGCTTCCCTTTTACAACCTTTCCATTTGATTTGTACTTGGTCCAGATTTTAGACACAGCTGACTGGGAACAACCAACATCTTTTACAACATTCCATGAAGATTTACCTTCTTCAAGAAGTTTGATAATTCTCTCCTTTGTTTCAACTGACATCTCTCGTGTTGGAGCTATGAGTTATGTCAATCATCTTGGTTCAACACATCCCTAATGTGTGCAAGCACTCTTTTTTAACTGTAGACTAATTAGCAGTTGTAGAAATGCAAAGTGCATGGTGATTCCATATTTTTTTCCTCTGTTTGAGTTGTTAAAACAGTTGTCGTTGACTATAGTTATCTTTCTTTGTTTTTTTTTTTAAGTGTTTTATACAGCCAGAAGTTTGGATTGTTGAGTGAAAATTGTTTTGTGGCATGTATGTGCTTGTTTTTTTTCTACACAATTAAACATTTGAATGAACATCTTCTGAGAGGGTGATTCCAGAATTTTTGCCAGGGGTTGTACATGTATATTTTTATATTTCTTATGTATAATAAAAATCGCTTCGTGATAATACTCATATATTATATTTGATAATAATAATATGAATATTTGATTGTGATGTCCTCATATATTTGATAGAGGTTATGTTGGGGGGTGCAATCAGTGGCAGGGAGGCATTTTAGCGCATAACACCGGTACGCAGCGTTTCTGAAAGATTTAGCTCCAGCAGGCTGTAACAGGAGAAGATCTAAAAATATTTTTATTTGTAAAAACTTCTCTGTCCACTCCGGAGCAAGAAAATATGCGATTTGTCATTTTTGTGTGTTTATTTCTTGATAAACAAATGAGATAATCTCGGTTCACCTCCAGTGCTCAAATATCCCCCTCTTGGTCGGCGAGTGCGAGTGACGTCACTCCCCATACAATCCCGCCCCACAGTATAGACCCGCCCCTGACGCTGATTGACAGGTTTCTGTGTAACGTGTTGGAAATGCAATTGTAAATGGATTAGCGATTGCGTTTGAATTTTGTCCGGCTTGACGCGCGGCGCAGAGAAAGTGAAAAAGCAAACGTGGTGATTGATTTTGCTATTTAAATATGACAGGTTCATGACGTGTAAGACCTGGAAATACAAATGCAAATGGACTTTGTTTTTTCATTTGAAATGTGGCAGTCAGTGTGCGGCTCGTGAAGGCGAATCAGCAAACGGTAATGCAGAGTTAGCAACTGCATTTGAATTATGGCGCAGTTTGTGCGTCTACATATGGGAAACGCAATTGCATTTGAATATTGTCCGCGATATCGTTCCATACATTGTCGTGAATGAAGATGATTCTGCCTTTATCTGCACGAACCTGTCTGTGCTCTGAATCAGACACGAATGTCTTCACAGTACGATGATCACGCTTAAGTTTTCATGAAATATCTAATGTTTTTATACCTTGTCCAAGGCATTGCACTATTTGAGGCTTTTCGGCAGCAGAGATCCTTTTTCTTTCCCATATCGCTTGAAACCTGCGGCCTGTTTAATAATGTGGAACAACCTTCTTCAGGACTTTTCCTTTAATTGTCCTCATCTGGCAAACTAATTATCACACGTGTCTGAGATTCATTTCAGTGACCCAAAGAGCCCTGAGACACGACACCATCCATGAGGTTAATTTAAAAACTAAACATTTAATGTTTATGACACTTACATCCAATTAGCATAATAATTTGGAACGCGATGTATTTCGCCATATACATTTTCCTTTCTCCAGCTCTGCCTTTACTGCCTTAAAAGTTATTGTACATTTCAGCGATTACACGAGTCACTGTGCTATACTTTAATATTGTTGCTTCTCTTTTCCACTGTTAGCAGGCAACCTGCAAGACAAGGGACCTCGAGAGGAAGGACTCAAAGCATCTTCAAAAAAAAGGCCAAAAAGGGTAAAAGAGAAGATCTCACTTAACTAAAGTCTTTGCCTCTGCTAATCTTTGTCTGCTTTTGAAGTTAAATTCATAAGAATAACACACAAAGAGACTTAAGTGCAATATAATGATATTTAACAGCTTTGCAAAGTCGTATAAGTAAAACACTGGCATGTTCGTAATATTCATCTTATATGAGTTTTTAGTTTTTTTAGCTGCAATAAATACAAATGAGCTGCGTCAAGGAAAATATGAAATTAGTATATTAATTAGTGATTATGCAATCAATTAGATGCTAAGTGTAAATGTAGAACTCTAAGTACAGAAGAATTTATTATGCATCAAAACTCTCACTTTCCCTTTTCATTTCTACTTTAGTGCAATAAATATATTTAAAGTCATCACACAATCACCAAAAATAAATGTATAAAAGTCAGGTCAGGTGCGCGGGGCTGAATACACTGTAAACCTACTTACACCGGGTAGATGGCTACTAGTGAAACCAACAAATAATTAAATAAATACAAATTTAGGAAGAAAATCTGAAAGTTTGAAACGGTATTAATACAGGAGTACAATGTGACAATAATCTTCCTAACACACTGTCTCACACACACACACACACACACACACACACACACACACACACACTCAGTGTCTCTCTGTTTTACAGGTTGATGAAATGGCTGAAATTTCCATAGAGTCAGAGTTCATCCCCATGGAGGAGACCAAGAGGTCAGGAGAACCGGAGAACCCGATCACAGAGGCCCAGAGTTTCTCCCACCTGCCCCAGCGCTCGGCTGTAGACCTGCAGTTCACTCAGCTCTCCTACACTATTAATGATGCCCCCTGCTGGAGGAGGAGAGGCGGTAACGAGACTATAGTTCAGTACAGTTGGGACTTTGACCAATAAGTATATATTTAAAGATTGCTAAGTGATGTTTTATATGGTATTGTTTTTGTTCTTGAGGTTTCATTCTCTAATAATTTATCTTTAAGCAGTTTTACAATAAAAACATCTAATTGACCTTTCACTAGCTTGTGTGAAGAACAAACAACAAAAATAATTAACAAAAACTACTTTACCTTAAATGTGGTACAGCATATCATGAATAAATACCAGGCAAGTACAACCTCTTGATTTTTAATCAGATGTTGAATCATTTGATCAGGTCTATTAACTTATAGTTTCAGGATGAGACAGTGACTTTATTTATTTACAATGTTGGCTCATTACTGGTATTAAAGACACTGATGTTTCTAGGATTTTCAGTTAAGGGGGGCTCAGCCCCCATACAGTAGATGCTTAACACATAATTGGTCCCAGTCCGCCCCTGGATGTTAGTTACATTACTGATATCCATCAGATATTCATTTTCATAACTGGAACTATAGTAGAAATGTGTGTATGTAGACGTATTGGGGGTATTTTTATTAAAAACGCAACATTTTAATTCATTTCTGATCAAAAGAACGAAATGAACAAAAAAAAAAAAAAGATTCGTTCATTTTGATAAACGAGATTCAAAGAACCGAGTCACTAAAATGATTCAAACTTCCCATCACTATTTAACAGGGTGTTGAAAAAAAGAAAAAAGACAGGTCAAGTGCTCAGGGGAGAGACGGCACGCTCATAACCGGGATATAAAGCCATACAGAAAGTCAATTTGATCATTCATGTGTGTCCAAGATATTACTAAATATTAATACTATTAACGTTCTTCATATTGTAGTGGTAGGTGAGCTTTCCTATGCTCACTTTGAAGGAGTTTTAACAATCAAAATTTTCTAACTCTATTGTGTGCTTTCCTAAATGTGCATCCTGACCTCATTTTTTCTTACCATCGTTGTCCTGGACAAAGATGATGGGTAGTTAAAGATAAATGAATTAATATTAATTATAAGTATAAAGATAAGTCTTAAATGACTCATATAATTCACTTAAATGTGACTAATTACATATGACAATAAAACGAGCCACAGCAAACAGGTTGAAAGATTATATAAATGTATTTATTATAGTGATTTGAGTCCAGTACATATAACTTGCATTTCTAATCAGACAAGCATATCAAAATAAAAAAAAGATAAAGAACAGGGAAACGTGTGAGAAATCGTTTCTGTGCCTGCTGTTTTCACAGTACACTGGAGAAGAAGATATAACATGCGCTTGGCACAGAACAATACTATTGCTGTTAGAATCTCTACAGAGACATTAAACACCTTTATTCTTTAATCTCGTACTACATTTCCAACAAGGGACCATTTCTGGGTCTTCAACCTTGTCTATTAATGCTCAAGAAAAGAAATGAGAAAAAGCTGTTAGTTGACTGGAACCCTTACAATAACGAATACCGATTTTACATACACCAGATTGTTCTTATAGCTGTTTAAAGATCGATCCCATTTCTAAAGCATCATCTTCATTCAGACCTCCCCACACTCAGTCCACACACAGTCACATCATCGTCAAATAAAAAAAAAACTGAATACAAATTAATCTCCAATAAAAAGATCAGCATTGCATATCTACGATTGTCATGTGTATACAGTGGTAAGAAAAAGTAGATAAGCTATTTCTGTATAAATTGGTCCAGAAATGTGATCTTCAACAAAGTCAGAAATGAAAACAAACATAATATTTCTAAGCTGATGAATCAATAATGATGATTTGTATTTTTATTAAACACACATCTAACCTACAAAGTTGTGGTGAAAAAGTAAATGAAACACGAGGCTTATACGTAGGTGTGGATTAGAGAACATTCAAACAATGTCAGTGTGCTGTTTACATGCAGCCTCAGCTGAGGCCTCATAGACGAGATATCAGAAGGTTATGATCAAGTGTGTAACGCTTGGATTTTATTAACCGCTTGGTTACAAATAAACGGATTCGGGAATCTAAACAGGGGCTTGAAAACAATACTTCCGGTATTGCGCAATCGCAGCTGGACAAAACACGACGCGACACAAAACAATTATAATAAATTAAACCAAGTGTATTATACAAGACAGACAGATAAATAAACAAACACGGTGCACCACAAACCAATATATACAAATATATACAAATAGAAAAAAGTGTGTATGCGATGTATGCGGGTGTGTGAGTGAGTGTATGATAGTCCAGAGTCTGAAAAAACGGCAATTGGGGTGAAATGGTGAGTTGGAGAGATGGGTCAATCTCACCAGATAAAGATGGTAGGTCTGGGAGATCGACACACGGAATGAGCTGGGTACTGAATGAAATTAACAAAAGGTAATCCACAAGCAGTCGCTCAGCTTCAAAAAACATGCAGCGCGCTGTCTTCATCTCTCCGTAACGGCTTCCTTGCCGGTTCCGGCTTTATGCCGGATCACGTGACCCACGTCACTTCCGGGTTCCCTTGCGACGCGATCGCGCATGCGCGGGAACTTGCCCGGTGACCAAACCACTGTCAATGGGGGAACAGAAACCGCTAGGGCACACCTTCGGCCACAGGTGAGCAGCATTAGCTCCATAACCAATTCCCTGTTGTTGAAAGTGTCCCTTTTGTGTGGCAGCGCTACATAGACCCCCCCCAAGCCTCCGGCGTCTGAGGAGAACGTCCGCACAAGCACTTTAAATTCGCCACACGATATCGATCGGCTTTTTGTGGGTATCCCCAAGACATTGTGTATTTATTCGGTCCTCTTTGTACTTCTGCTGGACCCTCCCACTGGGGCGCTCGCCTTGCAGAATATCTTTTTGTTGTGGAGGAGGGAGGTCGAGTTTTGACCCAAACCAGTTCTCCCGGTTCGAAGTGCGCTGCTTCCCCCAGGGTATTGTGACATCTGGCTTGTCTGGATCTGCGATGTTCTGCTCTTTGTTGGCCCTCCTCCATGATAGGTCTTAATCGGGGTGATGATGGATGTTGTGTCTTGTGTCGTTGGCAAACGCTGCAAGCTTTGGTATAACGCCAGACGTCTTTCCGCACCGTCGGCCACCACGCCACCTCTAATAGCCTCAGCAGGGTTTTCAGTTGTCCCCAGTGTCCTCCTAGTGGATTGTCATGATAGTATTGTAGGAAACTCTTTATTAGAGACTGGGGAACAACGAGCTGAAATTTCTCTCCTTTCTGTACCGGTACCCGGCGATATAGCACGCCCTGACGACATTCGAAGGTGACCCTCAGATCTTGTGTACCTCTTTGATGATCTTTGGAGAGCAGCTTCGTGATCGTTGGGTCGTTCTGTTGGGCTCTGCTGATCTCGCTCAGGTCTCTCGGGAAGCTGGAGGCCTCTTTAGTGGACGTGGTGGGTAGACGTGGGGTGTCAGCTCCATTCAGCGGCGGGGGTGCTCGGGGTATGGCATCTGGACCCGGATTAAAGCGGTCCACGCCGTCTTTCTCTCCCCTAGCGCCTCTCTCCACCTGCTTTTCCACGGTGCTCACCGCTCCTCTTAACGCCACTCTCGTGATGATGTTCTCCTGGGTTCGCCCCACTAGTTCTTCCTCGGAGATATCAGGTTTTCCCATGAGACAGAGGGCGGGGTGGTCATCGGCGTAGTCTCCCTGGCGTTGCCCTGGCTGCCGTACCGGAGACCTCAAGTTGTCTTCCTCTTCGTCGAGGTCGTCATCCAGTATAAACGCCGCCAGGAAAGCCTGCTTAAAAGACTGCCAGTCCTTCACCTTGCCCTTCTCCGCCTTCCACCAACTGAGAGCCGGCCCTCGGAGAACTGAGCCGAGGGTTCCCAGTAGCTCTGGTCGGGTCAGGGGTCTGATCTCCAGGTATTTCTCTGCTTGCTCGATGAAGTTCTTCACCTCAGCTGTCTCTGACGCGTCGCAGAAGGCAGGGAACTCCACACAGATGGATGGATGAGCATGCAGAGAAGAAGAAGAAGAAAGTGGGGAGGAGAGCAGAGCCGAGGAGTGTGCTGGAACACCAGGAGGAACGTCGGCGATGGCATGAGTGCTTGGAAGCTTCACCTTGGCCGTCGCTGTAGTGGTTGGAGTGCTGGGCAGATGTTGTGCAGGAGATGGAGGGGATGCAGGGGTGCAGGCCTGTAACCTGAGTGTGGTGGGCATACTAGTGAGACGCAGTCTCTTCATCCGGTTTTCCCAGATGACGTCCCGTCGCAGAAAACAGTCAACGATGGCTCTCTCCATTTTTTCGAGAGCCTCCTGGCAGTAGCGCTGCAGCCCTTCCAGGCTCGCGTCCACTGCGTCACGCAGACTGATTTCTCGGTTGAGACTGCTGTCTAGGGATTGTCTATAATCCTGCTCCATGGAGCTCACTTTATCAGTAAGCGCCACCATGTCCATCTTGCATTGATAAAGTTCAGTCTGTAGTGTGTGCACTACCTCTATATCAGTCCCATGAACAATATAATCATCAGCATTGACATTATCATGGCTATCTGATATATATAAAGAACTAATCAATGACGTTAATTCAGTTGTAAGGTCACGGCGTGTATAAAATGCATCATCTACATCAACCGGCATGTTATTATGCACTACACAGTCGGCCTTAGCAGCACTACTAGCATTAGCCTTAGCATTAGCTTTAGCACTAGCATTAGCGATGTTAGCATTAGCGTCCATTTTGTTCAGCCACATCACACAAAACCGGAAAATATCCCTAAATACAGATTCCCCGTGCGTACGGGCCACCACTATGTAACGCTTGGATTTTATTAACCGCTTGGTTACAAATAAACGGATTCGGGAATCTAAACAGGGGCTTGAAAACAATACTTCCGGTATTGCGCAATCGCAGCTGGACAAAACACGACGCGACACAAAACAATTATAATAAATTAAACCAAGTGTATTATACAAGACAGACAGATAAATAAACAAACACGGTGCACCACAAACCAATATATACAAATATATACAAATAGAAAAAAGTGTGTATGCGATGTATGCGGGTGTGTGAGTGAGTGTATGATAGTCCAGAGTCTGAAAAAACGGCAATTGGGGTGAAATGGTGAGTTGGAGAGATGGGTCAATCTCACCAGATAAAGATGGTAGGTCTGGGAGATCGACAAACGGAATGAGCTGGGTACTGAATGAAATTAACAAAGTATAATCCACAAGCAGTCGCTCAGCTTCAAAAAACATGCAGCGCGCTGTCTTCATCTCTCCGTAACGGCTTCCTTGCCGGTTCCGGCTTTATGCCGGATCACGTGACCCATGTCACTTCCGGGTTCCCTTGCGACGCGATCGCGCATGCGCGGGAACTTGCCCGGTGACCAAACCACTGTCAATGGGGGAACAGAAACCGCTAGGGCACACCTTCGGCCACAGGTGAGCAGCATTAGCTCCATAACCAATTCCCTGTTGTTGAAAGTGTCCCTTTTGTGTGGCAGCGCTACAAGTGTTATAGATTCCCATGTAGCTGAACAGGGTTACAGAGTAATCTCAAAAAGTTTAGATATTCATTAGTCTACAGCTAGACAAATTGTCTATAAATGGAAATAATTTGGTACTGTGGCTAATCTCCATAGCTGTGGCCACCCAGCCAAAAATAACTAAAAAGGCACAAGATGAAGTAAAAAGAACCCCGGTGTAACAGCTAAAGTCTTAAAGGATTCATTAGAGCTGGAGAACATCTTGGTTCATGAGTCAACCATATGCAATACATGGAACAGGCACAGCATCCATGACTTCACAAAGGAATCACATAATGTACAGGACAAGTGGAAGATTGTCAGTTGGGGCAGCTGCTGCTCTGTAGCTTCAACTTCATTCACTAACATTCACGCTTCTTATTTATAATAAGAGTTTGGTCAATGTTTATTTGGTGTCTAATAAAAAAAACTTTGCATGTAATAAAACTGAATAAATAAATGGTATCTTAAATAAGCATGGCGGCGCGGTGGTGTAGTGGTTAGCACTGTCGCCTTGCACCTCCAGGGTCTGGGTTCGATTCCCCGGCCAGGCTCGATTCCCGTCTCTGTGTGCATGGAGTTTGCATGTTCTCCCCGTGCTTGGTGGGTTTCCTCCGGGTACTCCGGTTTCCTCCCACAATCCAAAGACATGCAGATTAGGCTAATTAACGTTCCCAAATTGCCCGTAGTGTGTGAATGAGTGTGTGTATCTGTGTGCCCTGCGATGGACTGGCACCCTGTCCAGGGTGTACCCTGCCTCGTGCCCTAAGGCTCCTGGGATAGGCTCCAGGCCCCCCGCGACCCTGAACACAGGAAAAAGTGGTATAGAAGATGAGAAATGTAATGAAATCCTGCTACTTGGTATCAGTTTGATTCTGCTTGTCCAAAATCAAATTTATTTTTTTTTAGGGTTCTTTGAATGTATTTCTATCTAGAGCAGTGTGTGACTGGGCATGTATGCTGAAACTAGCTCAGACCCTATCGCAAGGATTGGCCTATCTGCATTCATACGGTGAGACCCATGTGTAACACATTATTTTGTACCTCCATTCAGCAGTATGAGCAAATAGATAATGAGTAACATTAACCTGATGATCTTCATAATTCCACTCATAATTGTCACCCTAATAAAGTTGCATGAATCTCATAATTCCAGTTGTACTGAAGCTTTAATAGTGTTGATGTCTATTCAGTAACTCTAAGGAAACTTGGGCATTTTTTAAAACACCTTTTTATTATTTATATTTACTTTATTATGTTTACCTTATGGCATGGATAAACTTATAGCATTCCATATTTCAATTGTACAGGATTTTGTAGAGGATTTGGGCCAGCATAAAAAAAGTGAAAATCTAATTTCTTTTTCTAAGAATTGTTACTTTTTCCTCAGAATTCAAACTTTAATCGCAATTTAAGTCACAATTCCAAGATTAAAGTCAGAATTCTGGTGGACAAATGTAAAAAATTTTACATTTAAAGTTTAAAGTCAGAATTCTCTGATTAAAGTCAAAATGTTGTGGGGAAAAAAGTCAGGAACTTATTTATTTATTTATTTGAATGTAGTGGCCATAATTCTCTTCTGTGTAACTGTGCCATAGTTTTAATGATAAACTCTAGTTGTAGTGCTAATGAGACTTGGAGAAGTTCCTGATTCTAAATATACATATATCTTAAATATATTTTGGTTTAAAATTTCACTTGTCATGTAGACACCCACACACAGTATGATATGCAGTGAAATGCTTATACAAAAGCTTGGAGAAGTTCAGGCTTTGCATTTTGCGGATCGCCACTGGAAAGTGCAACCCTTTCAGACTGCCTGTTGATACAGAGGGTGCATCTTATCATTTTCAAATTTACTGAATTGACTAAACCGTGAAATTTTGAAAATAAGACTCTTTGCCACTTGTTTTACTTCCTAATAGAGATGTTCCGATACCATTTTTCCCCTCCCGATACTACTAGCCCTGTGTAATGGGTTCGACCCTAAGTGAACGGGCGACACCATTTACACGGACCACGGGTCATTTATTTAGAAAAATGGGTAAGGAAAGGGTTAAAGGCTCTCTGCTCGTTCACGGCTCCTCTCGCGGAGATCAAAGTCGCCCCCCTTTTTAAAGTCTCTGGGGCGCATCACATCGCCCCGCTCTTGTGCCACTGTCTCTCATAAAATCCACCGCGTCGCAAAGTCCAGCTTCCCAACAGTCAGACCCCGAGCTACACTCCCCGCTGTGTTTTATAGCGCCGGGATCATTAGCGGCGATAGCTCATGGGCCGTTGCCTGATTCTGCGGCCCTGCTCCTACACATACCTAAAGGCGGGGGAGGCCGCCTAACTAGTGAGCGAGGAGCGATATCAATTTGGGCGCACGCCCATCACAGGCGCACACCGTGACACTCTGTAAGTAAGCTAAGCTAGCAAAGCTAGCAGGCATAAATAGGTTATGTTTAAGAAAATGGTATCGGATCGGTACGTGGACTCAAGTACTCGCCGATTACGATGCCAGATTTTTTTGTGGTATCGGCTGCATCTCCGATACCAGTATCGGAATCGGAACAACCCTACTTCTTAACAAATGTTTTTCAATTAGGTCTGCTCATATTTCTGGAAGGTGCCATTAATTCCAGAGTTGATGCACTTGATGCAACCCAAAAGTACATTGTTTGTTTGTTTTTCTCCTTATCTTGTAGAAGCCAATAAACCAGAAGTAGCACACTGTGATCTCAGCAGCAGTAATGTTCTGGTGAAAGCTGATGGTTGATGCAAAGCCTTGCGGGGTTATACTAGCACATTAGAGGTTTGTTTCATTTATTCATTATCTAACCCTTGTTTATGGTTTTTCTGATATGTTAAACACAATTTGCTTGATTATTGTCAGAGGTGGAAAGTAACGAATTACATTTACTCGCGTTACTGTAATTGAGTAGTTTTTTTCTGTATTTTTACTTTTTAAAGTAGTTTTAAAAATCTGTAATTTTACATTTACTTAAGTACGTTTTGTTTGAAGTATTGTAATTCGCTACATTTTAAATCATATCCGCTACTGAGTGAAAAATAAATGAATGAAAATGTTAAAATAATGAAAATATTATGCTTTGTATAAATGCTACGTTGCGCCGCGTGTGTGTATCATGTGCTGGTCGCGCGCCGCTCCAGACTCCACTCCAGGTTTTCTGACATCGGCATCTTCCTGACCTTCCACACGGTCGCTTCCGCCCTGAGAGTGACGTCATCGACTAGCGCGACCATGTATAAACCGGAGAGAGACGCGGGAAAGATGAAAGAGGTTGTGATTTTGGCGTTTTGACATTTGGTTGTGTATTCCGGTTTGACTTTTTGCCTCCAATTGACTTTGATTATTGCTTTGTCCCTTTGGTTTGGTTGGTCTTTGTATATATTTGTAGATAATTTCACTGTTTTTGGTTTAGGGAGTCCGGGAAGGTACCTGTATTTTGGTTTGTGGTTTTTTCTTGCAGGTAATCTAGCTACTAAATATGAATACCATTTTGTTTATTATATTGGCCTGGGTCCACCCTGAATCTGATCCTCCTCCTCCTTATTTCATCAGTTAATGATTGGATCTAGTTCTTTCTGCCATATACCACCATTTCCATACAGTTTAAAATAGAACCCTGAACCAGTCTTTTGCTGTATGGCCCTAGACTGGGACGTAACACCATATTTAAGTGACCACTTTGATTTTCAAGCACAACAAAGACAACAGCTTTATTATGCAAAGGTGTTCCTTCAGTTAAAAACAACTAGTTTGAGATTTATATCTGCTCATCTTTTTTGAACTACGCTAGAATGTCTCATCCTCCCCCCACCCCCCACCCCCCGCTGTTAAAAAAATAAAAAAGTAACTCAGTAACTTTTACTCTCAGTAAATTTTTTAACAAGCTACTTTTTACTTTTACTTGAGTAGATTTTTATAATGGTAACTTTACTTGTACTTAAGTAAAATTTCACTGAAGTAACAGTACTTGTACTTGAGTACAAAATTTTATTACTCTTTCCACCTCTGATTATTGTATGAAATGTGATCAGGGGTTGCATAGAGTAGCCACTTACTGTAAATATGTTTACTAGTAAACATGCGGTAAAGAAATGAATTGAGATGTTAAAGAAGAATCAAGCATTACCAAATTCTGGCCACAGGGCCATCAAATGAATTTTAAGAACTGGTCCATCTGAAATTGTGTATTATGAAACACAGATTTTTTTTGATGCACTGAAATGGGATGATAACGATTTCTTCGTGGCAGTGGCAGGGCAGAATTCAGAGGGGGACTCTGCGGTACATGGCGCCTGAGATCTTGGACAGACGTGTCAATCTGAGAAGTGGTCGATTTTTGCTTCAGGCAGATGTGTACTCCTTAGGACTACTGCTCTGGGTGTTGCTGATGCGGTGTTCTGACCTCTGCAATGGTATAGCTTCATGGTTTTTTTTTAAATAGATGCTTGTAAGAAAAAAAATCTTTATGCTTTAAAAGAACATTACGCATTTGGCTTTAAGGACAATCTAATAACAGTCTTCAATTCATTGTAGTAAAATAAAGGAAGCCTGATTATAATTCCAACTGGTTAGTTCATGCGGCCTAAATAATAATTCTTTTATGTACCCTCTCGATATGGCTAAAAGTAATAAAACAAATATTTACATTCCAGGTATGTTTCTCAATGTCACTGGTTATGTTATTGATCATTTCTAGATTTTCCAGTTCCAGAACATATGTTGCCCAATGAGACGGAACTGGGACGCAATCCTTCCCGTGAAGACCTACTCAACTTTGTATTTGAGAACAGATTGCGTCCAACTATACCTCGTTCATGGCCCAAGGACGTCTCTCAGGTACGTCCTCTGTGGTTTCCATAGTTTCCCTGAACACTTTTCCTGACCCTGCCTTTAAACATAAGTGCCTACAGTACCTTTAAGCCTAAAAACAACTTTTAGTATTTTGGTCCATCCACATGCCATCCGTCACATCGGGCGATGAATACTTACCACCCTGGAGATACTGTATATCCATAGTTTCTGTGGCAGTTACTTAACGGATCAGGTTGCCGGCTTGACGCCAGACTGTCATTCACACATTATTGCAGGGGTGTAGATTTAGGGTGGACGGAGGGGATGTGTCCCCACCAATATCCTCCGACCATTGAAATGTCCCCACCAATCATTTAATCCACTTATTTTTTTAAAAATCGTTCTGTCAACATTAACCTAGACACGCAGAAAGGGATAAATCACGTTCTCTCCTTGAGTCCTCCCGCCCCCAAAACACATATGAACATTTTGATTGGCTGTGCCTTTCCCTGCTATCATGTGATAGACGATTGGCTGCGTTCAGACACAAGCAGCGCCAAATGCAGTGGGTTTTTTTTCCCCGTGCAAGAAGGTGTGTTGGTGACATGTGAGCAGCAAAAAAAAAAAAAGAAGAAGCTGGACATGAGGAGCCTTTTTTCATAGAAAAGTGTAAAGTCACTTCAAGTTCGCTAATGAATTCATCAAAGTCCATCAAAGTAACGACAACAGTTAACGTTAATGTTTTTTTTCCCACCGCTTTGATGCACATTCATTACAGCAGGGCAGGTTATAGTCTGTGAATACGGCCTTCAAACTAACAGCAGATTAAACAGCTAAATGTAAAAGTATAAATATGATCGCTGTCAGTCTCCTAATCTAATGACGACTGTTTGTCAGAAATCAGTCTTGTGATAGAAATTGATATGATAATATACTAATATTGCCATATGGCTAGAGTTTAGTTACAGTTCACCAATAGACAATCCACTTCACACAAATAGTTTTAAAAATGCATTCACTTACTTGGCGAGCATTAATGATTTGATTCGAGGTTTGCACACTAAAGACTCAGAAGAAGTGAAATAAAATGATTGCTGTTTAAATGGCATGTGTTTCTCCTGTTTTGTCAGGTGACAGAACCTAAACACCTGTGCTGTATATCAGACAGCGATGGAGAGATGGAGAGAGAGAGAGACAGAGAGAGAGAGAGAGGGTCACAGGTGATGCTGAACGATGACATGATATTATTAGACCTAGTTGTCCTGAGATTTAACATTGTTACCACTAATAGACTGAGACATTCTCTGTCCATGCGCATAAGGAATCCCTCAGGGTTTTATTATTAGGGGACAGAAGCAGATCAGCCATGTTGTAGTTCAGGTGAAGAGGCGAGGTCACAGGAGGTCAATCTGAATGTAGATTATATATAACATATAATGTGTGTGTGTGTGTGTGTGTGTGTGTATTATACATGGTGATTATACTAATATTTAGCATTATGAGGAGTGATAGACTGAGGATATAGTTTTATAATGAGTCTATTTGACTTCATTTTCAGGGACGGCTTCTCCGCGAGCTTCACGAGCTCCTTGAAGAATGCCGGGATCACGATGCGGATGCGAGACTCACAGCACCGTGTGTGGCCAACAGGCTAGCTGAGAGAGAGAATACTAGTGAGAGAGAAGTGTAGCTCATGTCTCTGCTACCTGCTGTATGTTTACAAGCGGTACTTAAAGAACGGTGCAGAGAAGATAAATGGAAGATTGAAATTTTATTTCATGTTAATGAGAAATCCAAAGTAAAAGTAGCACAGACATTAATTTAGGTACACTTAGTGCTATCAGATGTTAGTTTTAGACTGCATGTGCAACACAATGTAACACGTTTAACTAAATTTTTCACACTTTGCTAGATGTTCTTACTGGAAGCTATTGGGTTAGCTCTACTAATATCTTCTGATTAATATCAAGGTCTTTATGGTTTAACATCTCTGCTTGCAGAATAAAGAAATGTCTCTTTTCACCATTACTGCTAATGTTATGTAACTTTTGATTTTAACTTTATGAATCCATAACAAGTAAGAGTTTAATGCATTTATTTTTAATATACTTAACAACTGGTGTTACTTTTCTTGCTGGTAACACCAATGACGGGTAACACCAATGACGGGTAACACCAATGACTGGTAACACCAATGACGGGTAACACCAATGACAATTTTGGGGGGAAAAAACATTTACAAAATGGCTTCCATGTTTAAGATCATATGGTTTTCAATTTATGTCAAAATAAATGAATTATTAGATGTAATCAATTTTATGTCCAATTTTTGACAGTCATTAATTACAAAATGAGTAACACCAATGATAGACTTAAAAGCCTCTTATAAACTTGCAAAACAAATGGTGACATTTCTAAATAAAAAAATGACATCTGACATACCTTTTGAGTTTCTCCAGTGCTCTTAATCTAGAGATCTATGACGCAGAAACGATTTAAAATTGTCAAATATATTTCAAAATAAAACTCTTTTTGTGTAACAAGTAACACCAATGAAATACAGTAGTTTGTGATGACTGTTATTCATTCAATTTTATGAATTATAATCAATTATTGTTGCATGATTTTAGTGTTATTAGCTGAAGTACCCATCGCTGACGGAAAAGGAGTTTGTAGAAAGAGTTAAAGAGTTAAAGCTAAAATAAACTGATCAGCTTTATGTAATCAGTGATATCATTTCTGCCTGTCTTTCTGTTCGAAGGAACGCTCCGTATAACTTATTAATACAAAGAAATAAGATTGAGTATCTTATGCCCTGCTTACACTAAGGTGTACTACTTTTTTTTGTTAGTCACATACACTCCCTGTTGGAGAGTGAAAGACTCCAGCACATTAAAATTCACTTATACCATTTCAGCGTTATTTCAGTGGTAAGAATATGAACTAATCGCAGTAAAAATATTCTGCTTTTCAAATTAATACAATATCTATTGGTGCAGGTGTTTGTTTACATCGAGCAAGTAGCTCATTAGTAATTTATTTTAAAATAGATTATTAAATCCAGCGCATAACTGTTCATCACATCGCTTTTACTCAACATTTAGATTTTACTTACGGTGCAGGTTAAACTTCATGTCCTGCAAAAGGCAGTTTTCCATGACGCTGTGAAGGACATTTTCTGTCCCTACTGTACTTTGATGAGCATTTTGATATCACACCTATTACCACCTAATCATTCTTGGATGAAACCTTTTTCCTTTTGAATGACAGTCCAATCCAGGCTTATAGCTAAACATGTCTTTGTGCTCAAGGATGTCAGCTGCGGTGTGTGCTTCAGTTGGGATTTGCATACTATAGCAGTGGTTCTTCTGTGGTATTTACACAGAGTCTAGCAAGCCTGATTTAATTCAATTCAATTCAGTTTTATTTGTATAGCGTTTTTAACAATTGACATTGTCTCAAAACAGCTTTACACAATCAAAAGAATTATTTAAGTTTGTATGGAATGTGAATGTGTATGAATCAAAATGTTCAGATATTCCCTGGTGAGCAAGCCCGAGGGCGACAGTGGCAAGGAAAAACTCCCTGAGATGGTAATAGGAAGAAACCTTGAGAGGAACCAGACTCGACAGGGAACCCATCCTCATCTGGGTGAAACAGATAGCAGGAAATGATCTGCATTTATACAGTGTTAAGTGTTAGGTTCAGCTATAATAGTTGATGTTAATTGATGTTATAATAGTTGATGTAAAATGGAGTCCAGTAGTTATTGGAGACTCAGATAGACTTGTAGAAAGTTCCAGTCCTGAACTATCGAATTGTCAAGTCCTCAGAGAAACAGCTGACCACACCAGTCGAGGCCAGAACCATCTTCTAAGTAGATAGAATCATCCCCAGACACCAGACGCATCCTAAAGAGACACACGGGGCATCCATGTGACGAGACCTCCAACCAGAAACCGGGCACCAGGATGGATCAGACAGGTCCGGAGGGCAGAGGGAGTCTGGATCACTGGCAGCTCAGGAACCACATGTGTAGCTCGACAGAGAGAGAGAGAGAAAGAGTGAAAGGGGGAGACAGGGGGAGAGAGGAAAGAAAGAGGGGGAGGAAGAGAAGAGGAGGAGAGATGGCAGTTAGGTATGGTCACAGTCACAATGTCTAATGTGAATGTATATTTACTGTAGAGTGCAAGCAGGGACTCCGGCAGGACTAACTATGACATCATAACTAAAAGGGAGAGCCAGAAGGAAACACAAACATGAGGGGGAACTGAGATGTAAAGCAAACAATCACCTCACCGTCAACAAACCTGAGTGATCAAATGAGAGTGAGGAAGACAGCATCTAAACATACCAGTTCACCATAATACTCTACGTCCATGAGTCCCCCAGATCTGCTCCTTTACCTTATGGCAAATCTATTTATAAAAATGCTTGGCTAAATAAATAGGTTTTGAGCCTAGACTTAAACACTGAGACTGTGTCTGAGTCCCAAACACTATTTGGAAGACTATTCCATAATTTTGGGGCTTTGTAAGAAAAAGCTCTGCCCCCAGCTGTAGTTTTCATAATACGCGGTACTGATAAGCAGCCTGCATCCTTTGACCGAAGTAGGCGTGGCGGATCGTAAGACACTAGCAGTTCGCTCAGATACTGCGGGGCGAGACCATTTAATGCCTTATATGTCAAGAGTAGTATTTAAAAAATTTAAAATGATTTAATTTTAAAAATGATTTAAGATAATATGGGCATTCACCTGGAGTTGTGGATGTGTTTGTTCCTCCCGGTAAACTTGCTGTCTTCCTGCTGGACTAATTGAGTTCTCAGCTTCCCGGAACGTGGTTGGTTTACCCTTCTGGTGAGGTTCTGGTATTGACTCGTACGGTTTGTATTTAAGTTGTTCGTGTGTATGCAGGGCGGCGCGGTGGTGTAGTGGTTAGCACTGTCGCTTTGCACCTTCAGGGTCCGGGTTCGATTCCCGGCCAGGCTCGATTCTCGTCTCTGTGTGCATGGAGTTTGCATGTTCTCCCCGTGCTTGGTGGGTTTCCTCCGGGTACTCCGGTTTCCTGCCTTGTGCCCTAAGCCTCCTGGGATAGGCATTTTATTGCAAGGCCTTGGTATTTGGCCAATCGTGTTTGCTTTACTTACAGGAATACCTGAAATTTAACTCTTGTTGCTTCTTGTATTTAAGTCTAGGCCATGCAAAGACACTCACTCACTCACTCTTTAATTATCTATACCGCTTTATCCTGTATTCAGGGTCACAGGGACCTGGAGCCTATACCAGGAGACTTACAGCACGAGGCAGGGTACACCCTGGACAGGGCACACACACACACACACACACACACATACACACACATACTACACAATTTGGGAACAGCAATTAACAAACTGACATATCTTTGGACTGTGGGAGGAAACCGTAGTACCTGGAGAACATGTGGAGACCATGTAAACTCCATGCACACAGAGACGGGAATCGAACCCGGACCCTGGAGGTGCATGGTGACGGTGCTACATTCTGCTCATTGACTTTCTGGCAGAGGGCACCAGATTTTCCTCAAGGATTTGACGGTATTTTTCCCCATTTATTTTCCTTCTATCCTGATAAGTGCTGCAGAGAAACACCCCATGACAGGATATTACCACCTCCATGCTTTATTCAAGATTCAAAGAACTTTATTAATCCCAAAGGGAAATTGCTTTTTTTTTTTTTTTTACTGTAGGAATGGAGTTATTTGGATGGTTAGCTACGTATATTGGATTTCTCATCTGCTCTCCTGCGTTTTTTGAAAAAGCTCAGTCATGACTCCATGTGACCTTTTTTGAGGAGCGGATTTTTTCTTGCAACTTTCACATCCAAGCCACATTTCGAATTTGTGATATTGTTGTCACATTCACATTCTCTGTTGTACCAATTACCTCCCACTTCTTAATAACAGTCCACACTGTTCTTCTGGTGATGATAAAGTTTTTGTGTCCATCTCCTGACTTGTGTTTGTGACTTTTTTTGACCGTGCCACCCATAGCTGATTGTTGATAGTTTCTATATCCACTGTAATTGTAATATTTTGTGACCTCATAATTCCTAAGGATAAAGGAGAGACAAGAGGTGACACTTACGCTCGATGCAGAGAATCACATCACAGACGTCTCTGCCATCACACCGACACGTGTACCAGGTTCTCTTACTGTACTCAGCTGCAGCGATGGTGAGAGACAGGTTCCCCCTCACGTACTGATCATGAGAGAGTTCATAGCCCACCTCTGACCAGCAGGATGTCTGATCACACCCAGCCACAGACACGCCTTTAATCCGGGGCTGGATCCATTTCATCACTCCAGAACATCTCCCAGTACAGAGGAGTGTAACGGACTGGTTCAGCTCGGCCATCATATAACCAGCTGGCACAGAGGCGACTGCTGCAGGAAACCAGAGTAAACACACTCCATGAATGCCTGTGTGTGTGTGTGTGTGTGTGTGTGTGTTTTCTAGTACTAACACTAGTGGGAAAGAAAAACACACCTTTTAAAACCAGCACCAGAAACACAAGGATGCTGAAGCTCTTCATGCCTGTGGAAACACAGAGGAATGTTACACTATGCAGCCAAAAGTATGTGCACCCCTGGCCACCAAACCTACATGTGGTTCTGTTGTATAGAACGTCTCTGTATCTTGTAGCGTTACTCTTTCCTTCCCTGCAGTTAAAGAGTTAAAGATATAAAACCAATCAGGGGTCATGAAGATAATATTTACGTAGAGGATGAAAGATGTCAGAAACCGAGGCTGATTGTAGTCAGAGTAAACAAGACACAGAGCTAATACTTGGTGATGATTTCAGACACTAAGTGCGGAAAAGCTTTTATCAGTTCTAGCAAGAGGCTTTAGACTAAATCTGATCTGAACACAGACTCGTGTAGTTTGAATGACAGTGTTCCGTCTACAGTAGACTTACACACCTCACTTCCTGTTTGCACTACAAGACCAGCCAACTGAAGGCGTCGCCATGGCAACAATGTCTCTGATAAGTAACATTTCTGTCGAGTTTAGCGTTACTAACATGTCTATGTCAGGATGTTAGGGTTTCAGACTTCACAGCCTCCCTACACTCACAGTCCTGTGTGTCAGTGACCTCCATCAGTACAGAGGGTCTGCATACAGTATCTCTACAGAACAAAATATAACAAATTATATATTTCAATACTGATAAAACATGTACAATTTAAAGCACTTTGTATTATATGGCGTTATAGTCCTGCCACAATTCTCAGCGCGTGGTTTGTTTCGTGGCAGTTTTGTAACACTGGACAATGTTGCACGCGCGTACAGGCAGAGTCGAGCGCGCACAGAATAGAGAAATGTCGCGCGTGCGCGGAGAAGACACTGCACGCGCAGAATCGAGCTGTTGAGCGCGCGCAGTGGCGACATTGCACGCGCATCGAGTGCTTTGTCTGCTCTCAAAATGTCAAACCACGCGCTCAGAATTGTGGCAGGAATATAACGCCATAGTATTAAAGTAAATAACCGAACCTGTGTATGATTATAAGGAGTTTCAGAAAGAAAGCTTTGACAGCCAGATGAACTTCTAAAATGGCACATAAAGAGCCATTTGGACCCGTTTCTAAAATGAAGATAACACTGTATATGTATATCAGATCAGGCACGTGCACTCATAGGAGGCAGGTGAGGCAGTGCCTCACCTTGCCACCAGGGGCGGTAAAGGGCTCAACATGGTTTCCTCAGCTGTCACCATAAGTTGTTAAAAAATGAATAATATAATAAAACATAATATAATATCTGTCCTGTGGTCTATGCTTTTAATTCAATTTTGGTGTGTTTCCTATACATTTGGATCATTTTCATAGTCAAAATAGCTGTTCAAATAACAACGGGAGACGAGAATCATGGAGGCTGAGGCAGTGACAGGTAGTGCCTCTCAGCGCGTGCGTGTGAGAGTGTGCACCACTCACACACTGTACTGAGCGCGTGCAAACGGCGCGTGCTTGCAGTCAGCGGGAAAATACAGGCCTTGAGGCAGCCAGTACCTTTGCCTCAAAGATGGGGGCGATAGTGAGCCTGCGGCTAATAGTTCACGACACGAGTAAATGCGAGAGTAAATTAAGAAGAAAAAAAAGAAAAGAAAAACAACCAACAACATTCGGTGCTAACGCGTTGCTATTTGGCTTTATTTTCCCTGAAAATGGAGGATATAATCTCGAAGATAAGAAATTTTTCAAAACTTCATTTACAAGTAAAGGTAAGAATACTGCAGTGGTGTGTTTAAATGTACAGTGGTGTGTTTAAAATGTTATTAAATTTAATCAAGAATGGGATAACAACCATGTAATGCTTGTAAATCTGACTTGTGAGTCAGTGCCTTAGCGTCATACAGTACGTTTGTAAATCTGACTCTGAGTCAGTGCCTCACCAACCCCAACCCTCACCGCACGTCACTGATGTGTATATATATATATATATATATATATATATATATATATATATATATATATATATATATATAATTTGTCTGCGGTCCACTATTGGACTGCATTCTTCACCCCTCCATCACCCCTGCCGGAGTGGACACATCTTATATACATTCAGGCTTTCACTGTCTGCTTTTATTACAAACTCAGAGTTTACAAAGTCAGATTTATATCAACATATTCAGGAGGCTGTGTGTATTAAACACATGAGTTATAAACACTTCTTATTGTCTGTGTTTAAACAGGACCAGTTACACACACACACACAGAGAGAGAGAGAGAGAGAGTTACCAGTAACTGTGTAAAAATAAGCAGTGTAGCGCTGATCATATTCTAAATGAAACCTGAAGACTCTTACCTTTATTATAATCAGCAGCCCTCACCACAGACCTGACGATTCCGCACTCACACACCACTGACACACCACTGACACACCACTCACACCAAACGAACCGATTCTTTTGAACGGCTCATAAACATGAACGATGGGAGCCGAGTCGCGGCTGGGGGGGGGGGGGGGGGGGTGAGGGAGCGGGAGTCGCTCTTTTATTCCTATATGCGTGTTTCACACAGATACACACACATTATGTGCACAGACATTCATTGCAGCCCACTTGGTTATTGTTCATTAAAGACTTGAAGGGGCTGATGTCCTATTTGCAAAGTTTACAGTATGTATGTAGACATTTCCATTTTATTTATTCTAATTTTATCTACAGTATATATTGTGGTGTGGGCGGGGCGGCGGCTGACGACCGTCATGCCTTGCGGGGGTTCTCTATTGGCGCTTTTCCACTGCATAGTACGACATGACACGGTTCAGGAATAGGCTCGGAGCCCGTGCACACCGCACACCTCTGCCTAGCATCCTAGACACTGGACATGGACACTGCCTTAAGCGAGCTGCATGAGGCACTCACAGCACCAGACACAGCACCGGGACGCTGTGTGGCGGGGGACTTTAATAGTGCCAACCTCAAACGCGCAGCGCCGAACTTTCATCAGCACATCACCTGCGAAAGAACACTAGATCATTGTTATACAACGGTCAAGGATGGCTACAAGGCACAATCTCGTCCTGCGTTTGGTAAATCCGACCACGCCGCTACCTTCTTCCTCATGCCAAAATATAAACAAAGGCTGAAACAGGAAGTTCCGGTTCAGAGGGAGGTCGCGCGCTAGACGGACCAATCGGTGGCCGCGTTACAGGGACGTGTTCAGAAACAGCTCCGATGATGACGTCAGCGTGTTTACGGAAGCGGTTGTGGGATTTATTGGGAAGCTAGTGGACGATACGGTGGAGAAAAAGACTATCAGAACGTTTCCCAACCAGAAGCCGTGGGTGGATAAAACCATCCGCGACGCTCTGAGATCTCGCACCGCTGCCTACAACACGAGACTTGCGTCGGGGGACATGGAACCATACAAGGCTGCGTCATACAACGTGCGGAAGGCGGTGAAAGAGGCGAAGCAGTGCTACGGGAGAAAACTAGAGTCACAGCTTCAACAGAGTGACTCTAGGAGCCTGTGGCAGGGACTGAGAACAATAACGGACTATAAAGCACCAACATCCGGTATGATGAACACGAACGCGACTCTGGCAGACGAGCTGAACACCTTCTACGCTCTCTTCAAGGCTGCAGCTAAAGACGCTAGTGATGCTAATGCTAACGGCGCTAATGCTAGCAGCGCTAACGGTTGCAGACAGGAAGACACTGCCAGTACCGGGAACGCGCTCATCATCTCCGAGCACGACGTGAGGAGAGCCTTCAAGAGAGTGAACACCAGGAAAGCGGCAGGACCAGACGGCATCTCCGGCCTTATCCTCAGAGCCTGCGCAGACCAGCTAGCACCTGTGTTCACTGAGATATTCAACATCGCTTTATCTCAGTCGGTGATCCCCATGTGCTTCAAAGAGTCCATCATCACCAACAAGCTGGAGCACCTGGGACTCAGCTCATCTATATGTCAGTGGATCTCCAATTTTCTGACTGGCAGACCACAGGCAGTAAGGATGGGCGGACATGTCTCAGCTACACTCACTCTCAGCACTGGAGCCCCCCAGGGTTGTGTTCTGAGCCCCCTGCTGTACTCTTTGTACACCCATGACTGAGTGGCCACTACCAACTCCAGCTCCATCATCAAGTTTGCTGACGACACCGTCGTGGTCGGACTGATCACCAACCATGATGAGTCGGACTACCTAGAGGAGATTGGAAATCTGGAGAACTGGTGCCAGAGGAACAATCTCCTCCTGAACGTCAGTAAGACAAAGGAGCTGATAGTGGACTTTTGTACAAAGCAGGAGAGGAACTACCAGATCCCCGTCATCAACAGGAGCCCAGTGGAGAGAGTAGAGAGCTTCAGATACCTCGGTGTTCACATCACTCAGGACCTGTCATGGTCCTGTCACATCAACACCGTGGTGAAAAAGGCCCGGCAGCGTCTGTACCACCTCAGACGCTTGAGAGACTTTAGACTGCCCTCCAAGGTGCTCAGGAACTTTTACTCCTGCACCATAGAGAGCATCCTGACGGGAAACATCATGACCTGGTTCGGGAACAGCACCATGCAGGACAGACGAGCTCTACAGAGGGTGGTGCGATCAGCCGAGCGCATCATCCGCACTGAGCTCCCTGACCTGCACTCCATCTACAGCAAGCGGTGCTGGACTAAGGCCAGGAAGATCATGAAGGACCTCAGTCACCCCAGTAATGGACTGTTCTCTCTGTTGCGGTCTGGGAAGAGATTCCGCTCCCTAAAGGCCAACACAGAGAGGCTGAGGAGGAGCTTCTTCCCGCAGGCGATAAGGTCTCTCAATCACACAATCACACCTCCACACAGGACTAATAACATCTTTTTAAGCTCACAACACTGACTGGACAATCATGGACACATTCATACACACTTGCACTAAATATTTATACATCTGGACAACTGCACATGTCACTTTCACTAGTCACCTTACATGCATATTTGCATAACCATTTGTCACTTTAAATTCTATATATATATATACTTCCCCCCCTATATTTCTATATTTTGCAATATTTTATTATGCCCTTATTGTACAGTTTATTTTACTAGTTAAATTTATTTCTTTAGTATTTCCTTTTATTGATATTTCCTTTTATTGATATTAAATCTTTATTGAGAATTTATTTTCTTTTTAAGGTCCCTGGCGGTCGTGTAAGCATTTCACTGCATATTATACTGTGTATGAGACAAATAAAATTTGAATTTTAATTTGGATGCAAAAACAGCTCCTTTTCAATGCGCTGCAAGCTCTGTGCACCCAGGTACCACGAGCTAATGGCTTTCAAAAACTCGCCGTCTAATTTGAAAAATATATTGAGGTAGGTTGGAATTTTGTTACTATCAGTCGATAACAACATCAGCTGTTCTGCGCTAAAATGCCACCCTGCCATGGATTGCCCCCTCATAATCACTATCAAATATTATATTAGAAGATGAATTCATGGGTTTATTATTATCAAATATGATATTAATATTATAATAAATCCTAGTTACGTGACAGCCGTCAAGACCATTAATACAAATTCTTGTATAATGTTTATTTTGTGGCACATTTATTTTTCAGGGCTTTGAACATGAATATGAAAATAAACATTTACATATAATAAAAATAAATATTGTTTATGATGAAAAATTTGACTAAACTATTTTTTATTATAAAATAAACAATCCAAAAGTATTCATGTTATACAGTATATGAAAAAAATAATTCATATACTGTACAACATGTATACATTTGGATTGTTTATTTTAAAATATAAAAATGTAATAAGCAATATGAAAATAAATATATTGTATATGAAAATTATTAGTTTTCATATTGCTTATTTTATTTTATTGTCTCATGTAATTTGTAAACCATTAACCTATGAATTTATATTCTAATACAATATTTGATAGCGATTATGTAGTGGGGGGGCAATCCATGGCTGGGGGGCATTTTAGCACATAACACATTTTTCTTTTCTTTTTTTAAATGAGGTGTTAGTGCAGTATACAGGCCCGTGGCACAGCCTAAGCTTTTATCCTTAATGCTTTTTCCCCCCCCCTCACGTTACTTTTACTTTTATACTTTAAGTAGTTTTGAAACCAGTACTTTTACACTTTTACTCCAGTAAAAAGCTTGAGTTCTTCAAACTTCAACTTCTAAAGTCGTCTTTTTAAACCCTAGTATCTATACTTCTACTCAAGTAATGAATGTGAATACTTTTGACACCACTGATCTCTGCTCCACTGCTCACATTGTTCCTATATGTGTATGTATGTATGTGTATATACACTCAGCAAAAAGAGAAACATCCTCAGACTTTCAGCTGTTTTTACTTTCAGTAAACTTAATGTGTAAATATTTGTATGAACACTAAAAGAGTCGACACCATAAGACATAAAGTAAAAATGTTTCCCAATGTGTCCCTGAATGAAGGGAGGCTGAAAATCAGTCAGTAGCAGTCAGTATCTGGTGGCCACCAGCTGCTTGAAGTACTGCAGTGCATCTCCTTCTCATGGACTGGACCAGATTTGTCAGTTCTTGCTGTGAGATGGAGGGATTGTGTGTTCCTGGTGTGACTCGGGCAGTTGTTGTGGCCATCCTGTACCTGTCACGCAGGTGTGATATTCGGATGTACCCATCCTGTGCAGGTGTTGTTACACGTGGTCTTCCACTGCGAGGATGATCAGCTGTCCTTCCTGTCTCCCTGTAGCGCCGTCTTAGGCGTCTCACGGTGCGGACATGGCGATTTATTGCCCTATAGCCACATCAGCAGTCCTCATGCCTCCCTGCAGCATGCCTAATGCACGTTCACGCAGATGAGCAGCGACCCTGGGTGTCTTTCTTTGGGTGTTTTTCACAGTCGGTAGACGAGTCTCTTTAGTGTCCTGCGTTTTTACAACTGTGACCTTAAATGCCTACTTTCTGTAAGCTGTTAAGGTCTTAACGACCATTCCACAGGTGCATGTTAATTAATTGATTATGGTTAATTGAACATGCATGGAAAACATTGTTTAAACCCTTTACAATGAAGATCTGTAAAGTTATTTGGATTTGTACAACATTATTGTTGAAATACACAGTCCTGAAAAAGGGGCGTTTCTGTTTTTGCTGAGTTTACAGTATCTATGTTTTGGCATGAGGAAGATGGTGGCGGGTCGGATTTACCAAACGCTGGACGAGATTGTGTCTTGTAGCCGTCCTTGACTGTAGTGTAACAGTGGTTCAGTGCCCTTTTACCCCTGGTGGGGCAGGTGAGGTGCTGATTAAAGTCCGGTGTTGTGTGAGCGCCTCTTTTCTTTCTCCTTTTGTGATGTAGGTAAATTATTATGGATTAATTGTCCAAAAACGCTTTTGCTGGTTGTGTGTTCTGTCATGTCTCAGGTTGGATCACCAAGTGTAAAGAATCTGGAGTTACTTCAGTATTCACCCAGGAAGGTCTGCTGGATGTAGTAGGAGGTTCTGTCACTCAAAAGAACCAATCTGGAGAGAATGTTACTGAGTTCAACACTGAATGAATAAAGGATTAAGACCCTTAACTAATGAATTCAATTATCTACAGACAAAATCTCTCTATTCAATTATGACTCAGCATAAATACATAAACCTTCACTTTGGAGGAAATCCATAAAACCAGTCACAGCTGAGTGTGTACACACACACACACACACACACACTGTAAAGTTTAAATAAATGTAAAATAGATCCTAATCTACTGTAGATCTCCACATTCCGTTGCAGTAAAATGCGCGAGGTCTCCAGATTCTGTTGCTGTAAAATACACCAGAAGGCAAAATTCTTTTGGCCTTATATTGGACAGAACTCTCCTGTCCTGCTGTAAAATCAACTGGAAACCACAAGTTTTGTTGGGATTAATTCCAAAGTTATGAAATTGTCTAGATGTTCAGTCAGCTTCCTCAATCAAGATGCTGTTGGTTCCTCTGTTACCATTTTCTATTTTCTAACTTTTTATTTATATAGCACATTTTAAAGACAACAGAAAGCACCCAAAATGCTATAACATTCTATATATTATTTTTCCAAGTAATTTCAAACAGCAAACAAATACATAATTTACAGATAAAGTCAAATAAATCCATAAATGAATGAAACAAAACTCTACATGTCCTGTTTGTATGTGAATGGAGCTATTATTATTATTATTATTGTTAGTATTATTGTTATGGTTATTATTATTATTATTGTTGTTGTTGTTGTTATTTCTTGCATTGCTTGGAGTAGGCCCAGATGTTTTAATGAGTTCTTCATTTGTAACGCTCAGAATTATTATTTGAGCTAATTACACTAAATCGGGGTCTAAGATCTATAAACGGGTTGATTACACTCACTTCCGGTATTGCGCAACCTTCGCGGAGCAAGGAATGACGGACACAACAACAATTTCCCAAAACCAAACCAAAGTGTATTATGTACAAAAGATAAACAAATGAAGTGCAACAAAAAAACAATATATACAACATATAAACAAATATATACAATGTCAGTAGTGTGTGCGAGTGTGTGAGTGCGTATGTATGAATGTCCAAGTCCGTGTTATTGTAAATGAATGGAATGGTGAAATGGGGAGATGGCTCGAGCTCACCGGTGAAAGATGGTAAGTCCGGGAGCTCGAGAAACGGAATCAGAGGGGTATAGTTGCCGTCCTGGAAAAGAATAATCCAATGGCAATCGTTAACTAGCTCTCTCTCTTTCTCCATATACAGCGCTGCTTTCTTCATCTCCCCGTGTTGACTGTTGTGCCGGTTCCGGCTTTATACCGGCACACGTGACCTGATAGGTCATCAGGGTTCCCTCGCAGCACAGCTGCGCATGCGTGCGAGAGCTTAACCCCGGAACCAAGGCACCGTTGCCATGGGGACGAAAATAACCGAAAGGGGTCAGTTTGTGTGTGCAGGTGAGCAACATTAGCTCCTTCCCTTTTCCCCTGCAGTTTAACCGCCCCTTTATGTGGCCGCGCTACATAGACCCCCCCCCCAGCCTCCGGCGTGTGAGGAGAGGACCGCACTAGCGCTTTTTTAGTTCCACTTTTTCGGCTTAGTGGGTTGCCCCCAGATCTAGTGTCAGTCCATTGGTTCTCTTTTGAGTCTTTTCGCAGGACCCTCCCACTGGGCACTAGCTCACCTGACAAGTCTTTGATGGGCAGAGGAAAGAGATGGAGTCCATCGCCAAACCAGCCCGCCCGGTGGCTCTGGCACCTCGAGCTGCCGGGAACTGTGGTAGCTGGCTTCTTTGGCATGCTGACCTGTTGATGGTGTTGTCTCTTCCTCCGCTGTGATCTTGGTGTCGGTCGGTTCTGTATCAGTGGCTGGGTCTGTGGAGTGTTGTTGGGTGGTAGGCTGCTCCAGTGGCCCCTGGTTCGCTTAGCCTCACTCTGGGTGTTCTGGCAGACCTCGCACGCACCCACGTACCGCCAGACGTCCTTGCGGATGGTGGGCCACCAGGCGACGTCTAGGAGGCTTAGTAGGGTTTTTAGCCCCCCCCGGTGGCCACCCGACGGCTTTTGGTGAAAGTCTTGTAGGTACGTCTGGACGTTTGTAGGTGGGACTACCAGCTGGAGTGCTCCTCCCTTCTTCCTCGGAACTCTACGGTGTAACGCCCCCTGGTGGTGTTCGAAAGAGACACCCTGGTTCTGGGTCGCTCCGACATCGACCACCGTGGCTATTAGCGCCACCTGGAGACCTTCCCGCTGAGGCGGTTCCACCTCTGCGAGGTCTCTGGGAGGGGCGGCTGACCGCTCTGAGGTAGGTTGAGGAGGTTCGGCTTTGGTTGGCACGGCGTAGTAGAGCTGAGAGGGTGCAGAGAGGGGCTGGGCGTTGTACGGTCCAGCTTGGGCCAGAGTAGAAGTGGGCAGTGGTGCTCCTTTCTTCTCATTCTTCTGGTTGTCCTTCTCAGGTGTTGCAACGGTTGGACGATCAGCTGAATGTAGAGCTGGAGGTGGAGAAGACGCCGCGGAGTGTGCTACAGATCTGAGGGTGGTGGGCGTGTTAAAGAGGCGCAGCTTCTTCATCTCCAGCTCTACATTCAGCTGATCGGGGGGGGGGGGGGGGGGGGGGGTCTATGTAGCGCGGCCACATAAAGGGGCGGTTAAACTGCAGGGGAAAAGGGAAGGAGCTAATGTTGCTCACCTGCACACACAAACTGACCCCTTTCGGTTATTTTCGTCCCCATGGCAACAGTGCCTTGGTTCCGGGGTTAAGCTCTCGCGCGCATGCGCAGCTGTGCCGCGAGGGAACCCTGATGACCTATCAGGTCACGTGTGCCGGTATAAAGCCGGAACCGGCACAACAGTCAACACGGGGAGATGAAGAAAGCAGCGCTGTATATGGAGAAAGAGAGAGAGCTAGTTCACTGCCTTTGGATTATTCTGGTCCTGGACGTCAACTATACCCCTCTGATTCCGTTTCTCGAGCTCCCGGACTTACCATCTTTCACCGGTGAGCTCGAGCCGTCTCCCCATTTCACCATTCCATTCATTTACAATAACACGGACTTGGACATTCATACATACGCACTCACACACACGCACACACTACTGACATTGTATATATTTGTTTATATGTTGTATATATTGTTTTTTTGTTGCACTTCATTTGTTTGTTTGTCGTTTGTAAATAATACACTTTGGTTTGGTTTTGGAAGTTGTTGTCGTGTCCGTCTTTCCTTGCTCCGCGAAGGTTGCGCAATACCGGAAGTAAGTGTGATTAACCCGTTTTTAGATCTTAGACCCCGATTTAGTGTAATTAGCTCAAATAATAATTCTGAGCGTTACATATTGGTGGCCCGTACGGGGAGTCTAATTATTAGGGTAATTTTCCGGTGTTGTGTGAATTCGTGGAGCAAAATAGACACTAACATGGCTAGTGCTAAGGCTAACTTGCTTGCTAATGCTAGTAGGACCGGGAGGGCCAACTATGTTGCCGGTAGTAAAACACTGGATGAGGAATGTGTATTTGTGACAAGGCGTAATCCTAAATCATTGCTTAGTTCATTATATGTATCAGATAGACATGATAACATTGAGGGTCTTGTGTCTAATATGTCTGATAGTTTAAAAACGATGCGTTCTGAACTTGAGCAATGTAAAGGGGATGTAGTGGCTATGACTGAAAAAGTGGGTGTGTTGAAGAGGAATTTCAGAGACTCCATGGACAGCAGCTTAAACCGTGAACTCAGTTTTCGACAGGCAGTAGACACCAAGCTAGATGAGCTGGAGCTCTACTGCCGAGAGTCGCTAGGGAAACTGGAGAAAGCAGTAGCGGACTGTTTCCTGCGCCGTGATAGCGTCTGGGAGAAACAGATGAAGAAGCTGCACCTCTTTAACACGCCCACCACCCTCAGATCTGTAGCACACTCCGCGGCGTCTTCTCCACCTCCAGCACTACATTCAGCTGATCGTCCAACCGCTGCAACACCGGAGAAGGACAACCAGGAGAATGAGAAGAAAGGAGCACCACTGCCCACTTCTACTCTGGCCCAAGCTGGACCGTCCAACGCCCAGCCCCTCTCTGCACCCTCTCAGCTCTACTACGCCGTGCCAACCAAAGCCGAACCTCCTCAACCTACCTCGGAGCGGTCAGCCGCCCCTCCCAGAGACCTCGCAGAGGTGGAACCGCCACAGCGGGAAGGTCTCCAGGTGGCGCTAATAGCCACGGTGGTCGATGTCGGAGCGACCCAGAACCAGGGTGTCTCTTTCGAACACCACCAGGGGGCGTTACACCGTAGAGTTCCGAGGAAGAAGGGAGGAGCACTCCAGCTGGTAGTCCCACCTACAAACGTCCAGACGTACCTACAAGACTTTCACCAAAAGCCGTCGGGTGGCCACCGGGGGGGGCTAAAAACCCTACTAAGCCTCCTAGACGTCGCCTGGTGGCCCACCATCCGCAAGGACGTCTGGCGGTACGTGGGTGCGTGCGAGGTCTGCCAGAACACCCAGAGGGAGGCTAAGCGAACCAGGGGCCGCTGGAGCCGCCTACCACCCAACAACACTCCACAGGCCCAGCCACTGATAGAGAACCGACCGACACCAAGATCACAGCGGAGGAAGAGACAACACCATCAACAGGTCAGCATGCCAAAGAAGCCAGCTACCACAGTTCCCGGCAGCTCGAGGTGCCAGAGCCACCGGGCGGGCTGGTTTGGCGATGGACTCCATCTCTTTCCTCTGCCCATCAAAGACTTGTCAGGTGAGCTAGTGCCCAGTGGGAGGGTCCTGCTAAAAGAGACTAAAAAGAACCAATGGACTGACACTAGATCTGGGGGCAACCCACTAAGCCGAGAAAGTGGAACTAAAAAAGCGCTAGTGCGGTCCTCTCCTCACACGCCGGAGGCTGGGGGGGGGGTCTATGTAGCGCGGCCACATAAAGGGGCGGTTAAACTGCAGGGGAAAAGGGAAGGAGCTAATGTTGCTCACCTGCACACACAAACTGACCCCTTTCGGTTATTTTCGTCCCCATGGCAACGGTGCCTTGGTTCCGGGGTTAAGCTCTCGCGCGCATGCGCAGCTGTGCCGCGAGGGAACCCTGATGACCCATCAGGTCACGTGTGCCGGTATAAAGCCGGAACCGGCACAACAGTCAACACGGGGAGATGAAGAAAGCAGCGCTGTATATGGAGAAAGAGAGAGAGCTAGTTCACTGCCTTTGGATTATTCTGGTCCTGGACGTCAACTATACCCCTCTGATTCCGTTTCTCGAGCTCCCGGACTTACCATCTTTCACCGGTGAGCTCGAGCCGTCTCCCCATTTCACCATTCCATTTATTTATAATAACACGGACTTGGACTTTCATACAGACGCACTCACACACACGCACACACTACTGACATTGTATATATTTGTTTATATGTTGTATATATTGTTTTTTTGTTGCACTTCATTTGTTTGTTTGTCGTTTGTAAATAATACACTTTGGTTTGGTTTTGGAAGTTGTTGTTGTGTCCGTCTTTCCTTGCTCCGCGAAGGTTGCGCAATACCGGAAGTAAGTGTGATTAACCCGTTTTTAGATCTTAGACCCCGATTTAGTGTAATTAGCTCAAATAATAATTCTGAGCGTTACACATTGATGTCTGGATCTGTATCAGGTGTGACTCCAGCAGGAAGCTGAGTGCACTGACTCTGATTGGTTCCGTTGAGAAACTGACTCGACTGACCACAGGAAATCCCAGCTAATAACTCATCTGCCCACTTAGATCACCTGAAACCAGCTCAAAAACAACCAAAACAGAAGCTAGTGGTTCAGTGGAGCAGTCGTTCAAGGCTGCAGGCATTCGAGCAGATGCATTCACTGTAATCCTTGGGTATGAATTATGAGTCATTGGATCTAAGAGATGTAAGATAAACTCAGTGATGTACTTGATGCATGATGTGTGCACTGGCCGAATGGTTCACATGCTTGTCTATGTAATCTAAACAATTTAAGTCAGTCTTTAAATATGACTTGTAAAATGTACTAAACTATTAGGAAGTAGCTTTTTTTCTCTAACAGACAGCCCTCTAGTCTTCAGGCTTATTTATCCTTGTAGTCTTCACAAGCGAGATCCTGGGCTCAAACCAAGAGTAGACAGAGCACAGGCATTAAAACTGCATGACGGTAACGAAGAAAACAACAACAATCAACCCTAGTGTTCCCAGCTCTGAGGCAGAGCTAAGCCTTAATCCTAATCCAAACCCATTGTCTGGATTACAGCACCGTATCCTTTTGCACATCACTTCATCATGTTATCTGTCAGGAGGAAAGACACAAGGCCTGCTGCTCGCCTCGCACAACAAACACACGCAGTAACTTCATAAGAGCTGAATATGTGAAGAAAAACCCCACATTGATCCGGGATGACCGGAGTGATTACACTTAGGGTTAGGGTTATGGTTTAACCCTAACCCAGACCACACATGGAGCCTTGGGGGCTGTGCTGATGATGAGGACCAGCATCTACATCTCTGCAGACCAGGTGCACACATCAATACATGCTGCATGTGCTTGGAGTGTAGACAGAGTGATGATGTTAAATGCTTTCATCCAATGCAAAGTGTTGATTATTGTTCCAAACTTCAGAACTGATTCCTGTCTGTCTGTTTTTGACCTTCTTTCCCTTTGTTGTTCATGTCCCAGGTGATCATGTTCCTCACAGGATGGAGACGGAGGTGAGGAGAATGGGCTTTGACATGCACAACGTCTGGAGACTGTCTGACATCAACAGCAACTACAAGTACGAGCCACAAACTACATGAGCTCTCAGTAGGGCTGTGCAGTCATCAATAAATTATGGATATTTGGATATTTCTCTTCTCCTTAGTAATCCTTATTTTAATTTATTTATTTATTTGTACAAAATTAGTGGAAGTAAATTTTAATCTCTGTTTTTTTTTCTCTCCATGAATTTTGAATTGTCGTAAGTGTTTGTTTACACACATGCATGTATTGATACAGAGCGGCTTAAAAGATGATGAAAGTCCCGGGTGTGTGGCCGCAGCCAAACAACTAAATTATAACCAAGAGCTTTTATTTGGGGTTAAGTAACTGTTCCTAACTGTTTTTCTCAGCAGACCTTCTGTTTAACTCAATAATCCACGACTGGTGATGAATATGTCAGATGTATTGACACCCGGTTCAGGTGACACTAGGTTTTCCCAGGACTTCTATTGATGTCTCAGCTGTTCACACCTACTGCATACACACTCGGATTCCTCACTGAGGTTCACTGAGGCCAGCGACAGAAACTAAAGAGAAAAGAAAAACAGAAAGAAAACAAAAGTCAGGCATTTCTGAAACATTTGTTGAAATGCAATTCTTATGCAGAAAAACAAAACTACACAGCAAAAATGTTACATGTTCAATATTATTATAATCACAGTGTTATATTATAACTGACATAAAGCTGCTCACATCGGCGTGCACCTTCACATTGCAGAAGGCATTTATTTAGCCTGTATATATTTGTGCATGTTTTTCTGGGGTAATATTATTGACTTTACATTTCGTCTGCTTTGTTAAAGTTCTCACTCTTTATGACCTGAAATAAAACTGTTCATATCGACGCCGAAGTCAGCAGCTTTATTTCATTCCTAATATATGTGGATCTAATTATATAAATATATATAGCTCAAATAGTGTGTGTCACCTGGAGGTACTTCCATGGAACGGTGTGTGTGTGTGTGTGTGTGTGTGTGGAGACACCTCATAGCAGGACCTGCTGAGATCAGTGAGCAGCACATGACAGTCACATGACTCTGTGTGTGCTGCTGATTGTTGTTGTTGTCACACATGTTGTCTGTAAGTTGTGTGTGTGTGTGTGTGTGTGTGTGTGTGTGTGTGTGTGTGTGTGTGTGTGTGTGTGTGTGTGTGCGCCTAAAACCCCTCGAGGGAATTAAGCACTTATCCTGATCATAGAAGTAAATGCAGTTATTACTCTGACTGAACTGAAACGTTGCTGTGTTTATGTGATACGTGGTCATGTGATCTGAATGAGACCCTTTAGATTAGACTTCATGTGACTTTTCTTTGTTTGTTTGCCTCTGATGTCATCAATCGGCACCGGCGGCACTCTGGGATTCCTAGCAGTGCTAAGAATAGCTGCTAAAATCGCTAAAGTCTGGCGTTCCTGCTTCATCTGGACCAGGACAAAAGCAGCCACCCAACTGCCTGTCGTCCGACACAGCAAAATCCCAAAGTGGATCTCTGATGTTTGGCCACAGAAATATGGAATGTTTCAATCCAGATGACTTTAGCAAAGATGCATGAATATGTCGTTTCAGAGGACAGACGCAGCCACAGATAAAAGTGAACCGTCAATCAGAACTGAGCAACGTGGCTGGTAATGTAAACCTAGCCTTTAGGACAGCACAAGTTCGAACCGTGTCAATGCCTCAACCATCCTTAGGCAGGAGACACAGGAGCATCATTGGCTCTACTCTCTGGGTTCCAGAGGTGTCGTACTCTGTCAGAGTGTTATTAGACAATCTTACTCGGCTTCCTATAGCCACTGGCTTCATCTTGTCTTGGAGGAAGCACAGCTGGTAGCTGGTGTGTGAACAGGAGCGGTAGAATTGGGGAGAAAGTCGGGGAATGTCACGTTTTCAAGCTTTTAATATTGTACTCTTATTGTACTCTTAGTAGACGTGTCCGCTACTTCTGCTCTGTAAAGCTTCATAACGCCTCTAATCTGAGGTGCTGTTTCTTCATTGGTGATTTATTTATTTTATTTCTATTTGTTTGAGGCTGGTAACTATATGAATTTCTCCTCTGGAGCAGAGGTACAGTTTTAGTTCTTGCCCTTGTTTTCTTCTGTGATGGTCTTCATGAGGGACAGTTTCATCATCATGTTTGGGTTTTTGCAGAACAGCCGACCTTCACGTCTTTACATTAGAACTGTCTCTTGTTGTTGTTGTTGTTGTGGTTGTTGTTACTTAGTTACCTACAGTAATGTTATTTGTTATTTCACAGTTTAAAAAAAAAATTAAAAAATCCAAAATAGTTTGAGAATGTTTAAACCTAAATCCAAAGTTGTGTTTGAACTTTAAAGTCTGAGGAAAGTTGTGAAGAATGTTTGCTTTGATGTTTACAGTGTTGGTGTTGTTCTTCAGGTCTTCTGACCTGCAGTGTGACTCTAATACCGTCTGCCTCAGGCACCAGAGGAACGGCGCAGTGACAGCACGCCGCCGTCCGTCAGCCTGAGATCAGCTGCTGGAGGAACACTGAGGACGAGTACCTGGTCATGTCCATCGCCAAAGCCTGTGTGCTGGATCCAGGGCCACGAGCGAGCTACAGGACACCAGGGGACGGGGGAGACTCTTCTGACTGTGACTTCGGTAACATCATCCCCGGAATAATCTCACTCACACCTGCACATACACACCTGTGTCGGGATTCATTAGAGCGAGGCAGTGATTTCTGATTAGAACACGGACGGGTGACTTCAGGCAGATCGAGTGTCATGTCTGTCAGCTTTGATTTGAGTTTTACCTTCTTCTTTTTGTCCTGTTATTGTTTTAGCAGATTTGCTTTTTAGTTATAATGGAAAAACTTCTAAAGTGAGTTTAGTGATGGAGGGAAATCATACTGCATGAAGCACCAAGTGGTCATTACGTAAATAATAACGTAGGGGAATCAAAATCTAGATGCATCAAGAATTGACTTACAGTCACTTTGTGGCCACCTGAACTTAAACCAGGATAAATCAATACTCTGGAGGTCTTTGGAGACTCCTCCCCATAACGTGTTCCCGGGCTGTAGACATCATCCTCGACCCCACAAACATCAGGCTGTTCTATTGCAGTAAGAGTTACAGGCAGAGGTAAAGATATGAGTATTTCTTATGATATCAACCATTTTGTGATCCTTTCATCGACTAAAACAACTGTTCCACAATGACATCACTCTGTCCTAAACTCTTTCACTAACCGTAAATTAATGGGAATTGATGGTGATTGGACTGAACTCCTCTTTTAAAGTGCATCCCAATCCGCGCTTGAACTGCAATTAAACTGGAGCGTTCGTGACAATTAATTAGCTAACGGTTCCGGTTCCACCAGATACTTATGGCATGTGGATTGTTCAGGCAAGAATAGTAATTATCATTCGTAATTATCATTCGTAATTATATCATTCGTAATTATATCATTCGTAATTATCATTCGTAATTATATCATTCGTAATTATATCATTCGTAATTATCATTCGTAATTATATCATTCGTAATTATCATTCGTAATCATCATCCGTAATTATATCATTCGTAATTATCATTCGTAATTATCATTCGTAATTATCAATCGTAATTATCATTCATAATTATCATTCGTAATTATATCATTCGTAATCATCATTCGTAATTATATCATTCGTAATTATCATTCGTAATCATCATTCGTAATCATCATTCGTAATCATCATCCGTAATCATCATCCGTAATTATCATTCGTAATCATCATTCGTAATCATCATTCGTAATTATATCATTCGTAATTATATCATTCGTAATTATCATTCGTAATTATATCATTCGTAATTATATCATTCGTAATTATCAATCGTAATTATATCATTCATAATTATATCATTCGTAATTATCATTGGTAATTATCATTGGTAATTATCATTCGTAATTATCAATCGTAATTATCATTCGTAATTATATCATTCGTAATCATCATTCGTAATTATATCATTCGTAATCATCATTCGTAATTATATCATTCGTAATTATATCATTCGTAATTATCATTCGTAATTATATCATTCGTAATTATATCATTCGTAATTATCAATCGTAATTATATCATTCGTAATTATATCATTCGTAATTATCAATCGTAATTATATCATTCGTAATTATATCATTCGTAATTATCAATCGTAATTATATCATTCATAATTATATCATTCGTAATTATCATTGGTAATTATCATTCGTAATTATATCATTCGTAATTATCAATCGTAATTATCATTCGTAATTATCAATCGTAATTATCATTCGTAATTATATCATTCGTAATCATCATTCATAATTATATCATTCGTAATTATATCATTCGTAATTATATCATTCGTAATCATCATTCGTAATCATCATTCGTAATTATATCATTCGTAATTATCATTCGTAATCATCATCCGTAATTATATCATTCGTAATTATCATTCGTAATTATCAATCGTAATTATCATTCATAATTATCATTCGTAATTATATCATTCGTAATCATCATTCGTAATTATATCATTCGTAATTATCATTCGTAATCATCATTCGTAATCATCATTCGTAATCATCATCCGTAATTATATCATTCGTAATTATCATTCGTAATCATCATTCGTAATCATCATTCGTAATTATATCATTCGTAATTATATCATTCGTAATTATCATTCGTAATTATATCATTCGTAATTATATCATTCGTAATTATCAATCGTAATTATATCATTCATAATTATATCATTCGTAATTATCATTCGTAATCATCATCCGTAATCATCATCCGTAATTATATCATTCGTAATTATCATCCGTAATTATATCATTCGTAATTATATCATTCGTAATTATCATTCGTAATTATCATTCGTAATTATATCATCCGTAATTATAACATTCGTAATTATATCATCCGTAATTATATCATTCGTAATTATCATTCGTAATTATCATTCGTAATTATATCATCCGTAATTATATCATTCGTAATTATATCATCCGTAATTATATCATTCGTAATTATATCATTCCTAATTGTGTCATTCCTAATTATATCATTCCTAATTATCATTCGTAATTATCATTCGTAATTATCATTCCTAATTATATCATTCGTAATTAGATACACAAATGCACACACACACTTCTTCTTCTTTTCCCCCAGGACTAAACAGAAATGTTGAGCGGGTGCTAGTGAGCAGATTGTAAACGACTCTTTTGTTTTTGAGCTTGTTGCCCGAACCGTGGGCTAAAGAATGATTGGCGGTCTCTTGTTGGAGAGGTATCGCTGTAGTTCGTGACGGCGACACTACATTGGTTGACATTGGGAGCTCAGCAGATATAGCGGTAGCTCAGTGGGTTAAAGCCCTGCGTTACTGATGAGAATGGCAGCTGTTCAAGCCCCAGATCCACCAAGCTGCTGTTGAACACAGCCCTTGACCCTGTCTGCTCCAGGGGGACGACTGGACCACAGCTGTGACCCCGTGCTCTCACCCCAACTTCCCAACAGCAAGCCAGGACATTTCACTCTGCTGTAAACTACAGACTATAGGTAACAACATGTGATTTGTTTAGTTTGTTTCATTCTTTTTACCTGCTGAAATTCCTATAAGGAAAGAAGTTCCCTTCTCAGCATTCCTTCCAAATGAGTTTAGAATATTTAAATATTGACTTTATGGTACTGCGCTTCTTTAATCAACCCTTGCGTACGTGCGTATTGAATAACATTTTTAGTATAAAACAGGAGTTTTTTTTTATAAATTAGTTCTTGTCAGCTTTTATTAAGTTATTTATACAGATTAGTTTTGTTTAAATAATATTATATCTGTTTGAAGGGAAAAGTTTAAGGTTTTTAATGAGTCCATAAAATCGGTTTTGTTTTTTTGTTTGTTTCTTGTTGTCATGATCCCTGTGTGTGTGTGTGTGTGTGTGTGTGTGTGTGTGTGTGTGTGTGTGAGTGTGAAGAGAGTGGACACAGATGCAGGAGTGTGTTGGTTTACTCGTCCTTTATTTAGTTTGGGTCTTTCCCCTTGTCTCTTCTTTTCTTTTAAACTCAAAGTCTTGCTTTATCTTTAGTGAGACTGCTTAAATCAAACAAACAAAATGAAGACAGAAAAACAGGCACGATACTCGGTCTCCACAGGCTGTTGCAGCCGGCCGGCTCCGCGAGTCCTGGAAGTATTCCAGGTTACATTTACATTTACATTTGGGCATTTGGCAGACGCTCTTATCCAGAGCGACTTACATTTTTCTCTCATTACACATCTGAGCAGTTGAGGGTTAAGGGCCTTACTCAAGGGCCCAACAGTGGCAACTTGGTGGTTGTGGGGTTTGAACCTGGGATCTTCCGAACCGTAGTCCAATGCCTTAACCACTGAGCTACCTCTGGCCCAGGTTCTACTCACAAAGTCCCGGACGGGTTAACCTTCAGCGAGGTACGCGTGTCACCTTGAACTTGAACTGAGAAAGGAAATGAGATCAGTCTCGGCTTTCGCTCCGGCGCTGCTGTCGTTTACTGCTGAGGGGGAGACACGAACATGTCAGCTTAGCGGTGAGTGAGACACACACAGAAACGGACATAAATACCATGGCTTAAATAGAGACACACAGGGGTGACACACAGGGGTGACACACGGGTGTACATAACTTGTGATTGTGATGACATACCAACATTGACACACTAGGTGGGGACAAAGTGTCGGCTCAGTAGTCCGGAGACCCAGATCTCATTCCCCCGGACCGTGGTGGCACAGCTGTCACAGTTGTTTTCCCCCAAAACTTGTTGGTAGGTGTGTGATGGTCATAGCGCAGCCCCTCTGCAGTGACACACTCCTTGTTGTTTTTCCTAATGTGCCTCCTGTCTCTCCGTCTCTCAGACTCGTCCCTGGCGGTGGGTTCGGGTCCGGATGTCTCTCCGTCTCTCAGACTCGTCCCTGGCGGTGGGTCCGGGTCCGGATGTCTCTCCGTCTCGTCCCTGGCGGTGGGTCCGGGTCCGGATGTCTCTCCGTCTCTCAGACTCGTCCCTGGCGGTGGGTTCGGGTCCGGATGTCTCTCCGTCTCTCAGACTCGTCCCTGGCGGTGGGTTCGGGTCCGGATGTCTCTCTGTCTCTCAGACTCGTCCCTGGCGGTGGGTTCGGGTCCGGATGTCTCTCCGTCTCTCAGACTCGTCCCTGGCGGGGGGTCCGGGTCCGGATGTCTCTCCGTCTCTCAGACTCGTCCCTGACGGTGGGTCCAGATGTCTCTCCATCTCTCAGACTCGTCCCTGGCGGTGGGTCCGGGTCCGGATGTCTCTCCGTCTCTCAGACTCGTCCCTGACGGTGGGTCCGGATGTCTCTCCATCTCTCAGACTCGTTCCTGGCGGTGGGTCCGGGTCCGGATGTCTCTCCGTCTCTCAGACTCGTCCCTGACGGTGGGTCCGGGTCCGGATGTCTCTCCGTGTCTCAGACTCGTCCCTGGCGGTGGGTTCGGGTCCGGATGTCTCTCCGTCTCTCAGACTCGTCCCTGACGGTGGGTTCGGGTCCGGATGTCTCTCCGTCTCTCATCGTCCCTGGCGGTGGGTTCGGGTCCGGATGTCTCTCCGTCTCTCAGACTCGTCCCTGACGGTGGGTCCGGGTCCGGATGTCTCTCCGTGTCTCAGACTCGTCCCTGGCGGTGGGTTCGGGTCCGGATGGCTCTCCGTCTCTCAGACTCGTCCCTGACGGTGGGTTCGGGTCCGGATGTCTCTCAGACTCGTCCCTGGCGGTGGGTTCGGGTCCGGATGTCTCTCCGTCTCTCAGACTTGTCCCTGGCGGTGGGTTCGGGTCCGGATGTCTCTCCGTCTCTCAGACTCGTCCCTGGCGGTGGGTTCGGGTCCGGATGTCTCTCCATCTCTCAGACTCATCCCTGGCGGTGGGTCCGGGTCCGGATGTCTCTCCGTCTCTCAGACTCGTCCCTGACGGTGGGTCCGGATGTCTCTCCATCTCTCAGACTCGTCCCTGGCGGAGGGTCCGGGTCCGGATGTCTCTCCGTGTCTCAGACTCGTCCCTGGCGGTGGGTTCGGGTCCGGATGTCTCTCCGTCTCTCAGACTCGTCCCTGGCGGGGGGTCCGGGTCCGGATGTCTCTCCGTCTCTCAGACTCGTCCCTGACGGTGGGTCCAGATGTCTCTCCATCTCTCAGACTCGTCCCTGGCGGTGGGTCCGGGTCCGGATGTCTCTCCGTCTCTCAGACTCGTCCCTGACGGTGGGTCCGGATGTCTCTCCATCTCTCAGACTCGTCCCTGGCGGTGGGTCCGGGTCCGGATGTCTCTCCGTCTCTCAGACTCGTCCCTGACGGTGGGTCCGGGTCCGGATGTCTCTCCGTGTCTCAGACTCGTCCCTGGCGGTGGGTTCGGGTCCGGATGTCTCTCCATCTCTCAGACTCGTCCCTGACGGTGGGTTCGGGTCCGGATGTCTCTCCGTCTCTCATCGTCCCTGGCGGTGGGTTCGGGTCCGGATGTCTCTCCGTCTCTCAGACTCGTCCCTGACGGTGGGTCCGGGTCCGGATGTCTCTCCGTGTCTCAAACTCGTCCCTGGCGGTGGGTTCGGGTCCGGATGTCTCTCCGTCTCTCAGACTCGTCCCTGACGGTGGGTTCGGGTCCGGATGTCTCTCAGACTCGTCCCTGGCGGTGGGTTCGGGTCCGGATGTCTCTCCGTCTCTCAGACTTGTCCCTGGCGGTGGGTTCGGGTCCGGATGTCTCTCCGTCTCTCAGACTCGTCCCTGGCGGTGGGTTCGGGTCCGGATGTCTCTCCATCTCTCAGACTCATCCCTGGCGGTGGGTCCGGGTCCGGATGTCTCTCCGTCTCTCAGACTCGTCCCTGACGGTGGGTCCGGATGTCTCTCCATCTCTCAGACTCGTCCCTGGCGGTGGGTCCGGGTCCGGATGTCTCTCCGTGTCTCAGACTCGTCCCTGGCGGTGGGTTCGGGTCCGGATGTCTCTCCGTCTCTCAGACTCGTCCCTGACGGTGGGTTCGGGTCCGGATGTTTCTCCGTCTCTCAGGCTCGTCCCTGGCGGTGGGTTCGGGTCCGGATGTCTCTCCGTCTCTCAGACTCGTCCCTGACGGTGGGTCCGGGTCCGGATGTCTCTCCGTGTCTCAGACTCGTCCCTGGCGGTGGGTTCGGGTCCGGATGTCTCTCCGTCTCTCAGACTCGTCCCTGACGGTGGGTTCGGGTCCGGATGTCTCTCCGTCTCTCAGACTCGTCCCTGACGGTGGGTTCGGGTCCGGATGTCTCTCCGTCTCTCATCGTCCCTGGCGGTGGGTTCGGGTCTGGATGCCGGCGCTGCACTACAGAAGCTGAAAAGAAAGAGTTGACACAGGGGACACTTCTCCTGGGTCGAGACGTGGTGGTGTCCAGCTGTGTCGTGAGTCATTAGCTGCCATGCTGAGAAAACATGACGAAGCAAAATCAGAGGTTTGTCTTCAGCTGGGCTAATTTTAGTGCGAGAGAAACTTTATCAGGCAGGTTTTATCTGGGTCTAAAAGGCTTCCTACAGATTATGTGTTGCTCTACCTCTGTCTCGTTCTGCATCTCGGGAACGTTTAGTGTGAGACACACGCGTGCTGCTTCACCACCTGCTGCTCAGGCCTGTGTCGCTTCACCTCCCCGTCCGCCTCTTACTCAACATGAATTGGGCCTATAATTGTTTTTTAAGTAAAAAATAAATAAATAAAACAGCCCTTAACACTTCTAGTGATCATGCACAATACGCATTTTAGTTTTTTTTTTATTATATATCAAAATAAATCTAATAAAGCAGAACATTTATGATGATGATGATGACTTCTACATGATGTTGTGTGTGTGTGTGTGTGTGTGTGTGTGTGTGTGTGTGTGTGTGTGTGTGTGTAGAATACTACCCGAACTGCGAGGTGATGTTCATGGGCGTGGCTAATATCCACTCCATCAGGAAGAGTTTCGCGTCTCTGAGGGCTGTGTGCAGTCAAATCCCTGATCCTGCCTAGTGAGTACACAGGGCTGAACTTTAACCTTTAAACTTTAATGATTAGTCTGTGGGGGTTTTTCACTTTCCATCACAGCCAGTAGATCGTCATCATCTGGTTTTCCTTTAGTAATGATTCGGCCACATGACAGGAATATCATAGAGTGAAACCCGAAGCCATTACAAAGTTTTGATCTCAACATTATCATTTGCTAATAAAGTGCCAGCGTGAACATTTATCATTTTATTGTGTCTGTTGATGTTTTATAAAATGACCCATTTAAAAAAAAAACACGAGTATTTATATGTAACTGAATGGAGTTTTGATAAACTAGTAGGTGTGTTTGCTGAGGGATAGAATTTGTCCTATTTCTTCTCTTCTTATTTTCAGCTCTTTAACAGTAAACAATACAGAATAACAATAAGGTTACAGTGCAGATACACAGTGACACCGAGCCAGTAATAATTCAATTCAATTCAGTTTTATTTGTATAGCGCTTTTAACAATTGACATTGTCTCAAAACAGCTTTACACAATCAAAAGAATTATTTAAGTTTGTATGGAATGTGAATGTGTATGAATCAAAATGTTCAGATATTCCCTGGTGAGCAAGCCCGAGGGCGACAGTGGCAAGGAAAAACTCGGAGATGGTAATAGGAAGAAACCTTGAGAGGAACCAGACTCAACAGGGAACCCATCCTCATCTGGGTGAAACAGATAGCAGGAAATGATCTGCATTTATACAGTGTTAAGTGTTAGGTTCAGCTATAATAGTTGATGTTAATTGATGTTATAATAGTTGATGTAAAATGGAGTCCAGTAGTTATTCGAGACTCAGATAGACTTGTAGAAAGTTCCAGTCCTGAACTATCGAATTGTCAAGTCCTCAGAGAAACAGCTGACAACACCAGTCGAGGCCAGAACCATCTTCTAAGTAGAGAGAATCATCCCCAGACACCAGACGCATCCTAAAGAGACACACGGGGCATCCATGCGATGAGACCTCCAACCAGAAACGGGGCACCAGGATGGATCAGACAGGTCCGGAGGGCAGAGAGAGTCTGGATCACTGGCAGCTCAGGAACCACATGTGTAGCTCGACAGAGAGAGAAAGAGAAAGAGTGAAAGGGGGAGACAGGGGGAGAGAGGAAAGAGAAAGAGGGGGAGGAAGAGAAGAGGAGGAGAGATTGCAATTAGGTATGGTCACAGTCACAATGTCTAATGTGAATGTATATTTACTGTAGAGTGCAAGCAGGGACTCCGGCAGGACTAACTATGACATCATAACTAAAAGGGAGAGCCAGAAGGAAACACAAACATGAGGGGGAACTGAGATGTAAAGCAAACAATCACCTCACCGTCAACAAACCTGAGTGATCAAATGAGAGTGAGGAAGACAGCATCTAAACATACCAGTTCACCATAATACTCTACGTCCATGAGTCCCCCAGATCTGCTCCTTTACCTTATGGCTAATCTATTTATAAAAATGCTTGGTTAAATAAATAGGTTTTGAGCCTAGACTTAAACACTGAGACTGTGTCTGAGTCCCGAACACTATTTGGAAGACTATTCCATAATTTTGGGGCTTTGTAAGAAAAAGCTCTGCCCCCAGCTGTAGTTTTCATAATACGCGGTACTGATAAGCAGCCTGCATCCTTTGACCGAAGTAGGCGTGGCGGATCGTAAGACACTAGCAGTTCGCTCAGATACTGCGGCGCGAGACCATTTAATGCTTTATATGTCAAGAGTAGTATTTTAAAATCAATGCGAAATTGCACAGGGAGCCAATGCAGTGAAGATAGGATAGGGGTGATGTGCTCATATCTTCTGGTTCTAGTGAGGACTCTCGCTGCTGCATTCTGGACTAGCTGAAGCTTGTTTATGCACCTAACTGAACAACCAGACAGTAAGGCATTACAATAGTCCAACCTAAAAGTGATAAAAGCATGAACTAGTTTTTCTGCATCGTTTAGCGACAATATATTTCTTATCTTGGCAATATTTCTGAGGTGAAAGAATGCTATCCTGATGATATTATCTACATGAGCTTCAAATTTAAGGCTGGAATCTATAATCATGCCGAGGTCTTTTACTGTTGCACTTGATGGAACAGAAAGGCCATCTAAAGTTACGGTGTGATCTAAGATTTTAGTCCTAGCTGTATGCGGTCCTATGACTAGAACTTCTGTCTTATCCGGATTAAGCAGAAGGAAGTTAATTAGCATCCAATTTCTTATGTCCTGCACACATTGCTCAACTTTAGTAAGATGGTTTTTCTCATCAGGGTTTGCTGAGACGTATAACTGTGTGTCGTCAGCATAACAATGAAAACTAATACCATGCTTACAGATTATGTTGCCCAGAGGAAGCATGTAAAGGGAAAAAAGCAGTGGGCCTAAAACTGAACCCTGCGGAACGCCAAACTCCACTAGAGAACATGCAGAATAATCACCATTTAAGTCTACATACTGATAACGATCGGTCAAATAGGATCTGAGCCAGGACAGGGCTGTACCCTCAATTCCTACTACATTTTCTAATCTGTGAAGAAGAATAGGGCGGCGCAGTGGTGTAGTGGTTAGCACTGTCGCCTTGCACCTCCAGGGTCTGGGTTCGATTCCCCGGCCAGGCTCGATTTCCATCTCTGTGTGCATGGAGTTTGCATGTTCTCCCCGTGCTTGGTGGGTTTCCTCCAGGTACTCCGGTTTCCTCCCACAGATTGCCCGTAGTGTGTGATTGGTGTGTGAGTGTGTGTGCCCTGCGATGGATTGGCACCATGTCCATGGTGTACCCCGCCTAGTGCCTGAAGTCTCCTGGGATAGGAGACCGCGACCCTGAACACAGGATTAAGCGGTATAGAAAATGAATGAAGTAATGAATGAAGAAGAATAGCATGATCAATGGTGTCAAAAGCTGCACTGAGGTCGAGTAATACAAGCATAGTTATACAACCCTGATCAGAGGCCAATAGGAGGTCATTTACTACTTTAACGAGTGCTGTTTCTGTGCTGTGATGAGGCCTAAATCCTGACTGATACAGTTCCTGTGTAATTTCTATGTAGATATGAGCATAGCTGCTCCGCTACTATCTTTTCCAGAATCTTAGAGATAAAGGGGAGGTTTGATATTGGCCTGTAATTGGACAGCTGACAGGGGTCGAGGTCAGGTTTCTTAATTATTGGTTTGATAACTGCTAATTTAAAAGATTTTGGAACATAACCAATGCTGAGTAAGGAATTAATTATTCTGTTATAACTGGTACTATCTGTTTAAGAAAATGTGTCGGTATAGGATCTAATATACAGGTTGATGTATTTGCAGAAGAGATGAGTGAAATTAAAGTAAAGCAAAGTATTCTAGGTTCCGATCTGACATGGCTAGGTTAACATCTGTATCAATTACATTGTTCGGTTTCAAAGCCTCAATTTTATGCCTGATATTTACAATTTTATTATTAAAAAAGTTCATGAAGTCCTCACTATTGCATGATGTTGTTGTGGAGATTTCTGTAGTGGTCTTATTTCTGGTTAATTTGGCTACGGTATTAAATAAAAATCTAGGATTATTTTTATTTTCTTCTATAAGAGTGGAGAGATACGTTGATCTAGCTACACTAAGAGCTTTCCTATAGTTCAGGATGCTCTCTTTCCATGCTATTTGAAATACTAACAATTTAGTTTGACGCCATTAATGCTCTAATTTCCAAGCAGTCTGTTTTAAAGTGCGCGTGTGATCATTATACCAGGGAGCGAGTTTCTTATCTCTAATAATTTTTCTTTTAGCTGGAGCTACATTATCTAAGGTACAACGAAATGTCGACTCTAAATATTCAGTCGCCTGATTGAGTTCTGTGGGGTCAGACGGTGGCCTAATCGAAGTTGGTAACTCTGGGAGATTACTGATAAAACTCTGTGGTAGTTGATGTGAATGTACGTTTAATACGGTAGCGCGGTGCTGTGCGTACATTATCACTGTGACACACTTGAATGGAGACAAGATAGTGATCTGAGATAATTTCAGACAGTGGAATTGTGAATACATTTCTTATAATTAATCCGGAGAATATTACTAAATCTAAAGTGTGACCTGCTTTATGAGTGGGTCCTACTACACACTGATTTACACCTACGGAGTCCAGTATGGATATAAATGCTGTTCTCAGAGGGTCTTCTGTATTCTCAAAATGAATGTTAAAATCTCCAGCAATTAACACTTTGTCTACAGAAACGACCAGGTCTGAGATGAAATCCGCAAATTCACTAAGAAATTCAGAATACGGCCCTGGAGGTTTGTAAATTATAATTATTGTAATCTACTGAGCCGACTTAATATACTTAAATACACTTATGTTACTATAAAGAATTTCAAATGAGTTAAATTTGTGTCCGTGTGTCACGATCTGCTATGGTGTTGGACTGTGGGCTTGATGTTGAGGCATAGATGCAGAGGGGATGCAGTGAAACAAAAAGAGTCTTTAATAATAAAATGCAAACGTGAACAAAACATGAACTAAGGAAGTTGGCTTAAACTTTGGAGCAAAATACAAACAGAACTCAAACACTTAGACATTACTAGGGATTACATACATTGATACACAATACAGACATTGGGATACAAACTGGACAAGACAAGACATACTAAACAGCCTAGAGGACTAAACACAAGGGACTATGCATGCAAGGGATAAACAAACACGAGACAGGCTTGGCTAGGCCTACCACCTGTTCTGCACATTAGCTGCTAAGCTAGCTCATAGCTAATCAGACTAATGGCTAAACAGGCTAGTAGCCTAAGACCCAAGGGAGTGAACAGACAGGGTACACAGCAGACTAGGTATGAAACAGACTAAGAACTCTAAAGGTTAGTGGCTAAAGATGTTAGTACCTAAACAGACTAAGAGCTAAGCAGACAAGGAGACTAGACAGACTAAGATCTAAACATGTTAGTATCACCCTCATTAGTATTTACACAGACTAATAACTAAACATGCAATGGGGGTTACTTACACAAAAGGGTAAACACAAAAGGCTAATTCTCCTAGAGGCTAATCCTGCTAGGAGACACAGAGACAAAGAGACATAAACTAAATCAAAGCAAATACAAACTTAAGGAGCTCCAGAAACTAAATGCCAACTATAATGAAATCAAACTAAAACAAGGAAACAAAACCCACATAACAGAAATTAATGCTCGACCCAGTTTCCCAGAACAAACAGGTATTTATAAAAGTGCTAATGAGCCTCCTCAGCTCAGGTGAGCATCCACGTCACCTGACCGAGGAGGCTTCTGGGAAACTGAGTCTAGGAACCAAAACTACAAAGTAAAAACACTGCCCTGTAGTGGGCAACCCTCACAATAAAAAGGAAACTCTCAGAGAAGGTATTTGTTACTAATATCATGAAGCATCAGTTTATATTTTACTAAACCTTTGTTGATAGAGTTTAAAAATCAGTAAAATATCTGCTCTGTAAAAAATAAACTTAAAACATTTTATGGTAAAAACTGGCAGCTGTGATTGACAGAAATTTACCATAAAAAATACGATAGCAGCGTTATTGTTTGTACGGGACTGAACTCATTATACTGTATATTTTACGGATATTAATAGTTTTATCTACGGTTTATAGCCGTCTAATTTACATTAACCGAGGACTTCATATTAGTGAATGCTATTCCACCCTTTGATGACTGTGGCGAGGACAGCCGCTAGCACGCGCCACTTCACCCGCCGCCACCACCGTACTTAGACTGTCTGCCCAAAAAAATGTCCACCCTGACATTTGTATATTTGATTTTGAGAATTTAAATATTGTTTTTCTGTCTTTATTAAATAATACATGGGGCCGTGCTGATGTCCGAGTCTTGAATAACTTTTGATGGGTTTTGATGATTTGATTTGGGTTTGTATTCATCAATTAGTATAAAAGTCCTCTTAATAGTTTATTAACAGTAAAATCCGAATGCTTAGCAATGTAACTTCTATCTCTTTTACCTCCAGCTAGTGGGATAAAATTATGCTTTCACAGAATTGCTGAATGAATTCACTGCGGTTATTCATAATAAAACAAATAGTCCAACAACAACGACAGTAATTGTGTAGCCAGCATGGTAGTGTAGTGGTTAGCACTGTCGCCTTCCACCACGAGGGTCCGGGTTCGATTCCTGTCTCTGTGTGCATGGAGTTTGTATGTTCTCCCTGTGCTTGGTGGGTTTCCTCCAGGTACTAGTCACCCCCCCCCCCCAATATACAGGATAAAGTTGTATAGATGATGGGTGAGAGTGTGTGAGTACTGAGCTGTAAAAAAGATGGAAATAAACCGTTATTATTACAACATAAATCTTTAAATTAGACAGTTCTGAGCTGTAAAAAACATGGTTATGATCCGTATTTGTTACAATGTAAACCCTGGCGGGAATAAACTGTTTTTATAACAACATAAACATGTTAATTAGACAGTTATAAACCGTAAATAAATAAATAAAATTTAAATCTGTAAAACAATTTACGGTAAACATCTGGCAACCACAGCTGGCGGTTTTTACCGTAAAATGTACTATTTATTTTTGACTGTGTGGAGCTTGTTGGGGACACCAGTAAACCCTTAGATATATTAAGCTAAAGGCTCAATTATTATTATTTTTACCCTGGTGGTAGTAATAGTAATTTAGTTCCACTCTACATTTTTCAAGCAGTAAGAAACAATTGCCATGTAATCACAATTGTCATTCAAAACATGTATGACTTTCGTCCATTTGTACAGCACAGATTTGTTTACAGGTGACAGATTTTTATGTTGATACTTTAAAGCTTTTAATGGTAACAAGTAAGTTGCTCTATCGTCAGTCTAATTGTTACGTGCAGAAGTAGTGCACGTGTGTGTGTAGCGCGGGTATGTGCGCATGCGCGACGGCGGCGCGTGCGCGATCTCAAATCAAATCAAATTCAAATTTTATTGGTCACATACACAATCATACACAGTATAATATGCAGTGAAATGCTTTATACGACCGCCAGTGACCTTAAAAAAAGAAAATAAAAGCTTGTACGTAAAAATAAATAATCAATAAAAAGGAAATACTAAAGAAATAAATTTAACTAGTAAAATTAACTGTGCATAAGGGCATAATAAAATATTGCAAAAATATAGGATTAAAGTGACAGTGGTTGTGCAAGTATGCATGGAGGTGACATGTGCAATTGTCCAGATGTATGAGTATTTAGTGCAAGTGTGTATGAATGTGTCCATGATTGTCCAGTCGGTGTTGTGAGCTTAAAAGATGTTATTAGTCCTGTGTTTGTGGTGTGATTGTGTGATTGAGAGACCTTATCGCCTGCGGGAAGAAGCTCCTCCTCAGTCTCTCTGTGTTGGCCTTTAGGGAGCGGAATCTCTTCCCAGACCGCAACAAAGAGAACAGTCCATTACTGGGGTGACTGAGGTCCTTCATGA